>CM061534.1:48147706-48407222 GCA_030545055.2 Neoaliturus tenellus | reverse complement strand
ATAAACGCCTTGCACCCTGCACGGCATTGCCCCATCCAAGAAGTACGGTATTGCCCCAAAACGAGATGACGTAGCATTTCCAACCATAACATAAAATAAGAACACTTTAGGGCTTGTGTTTGGTATTTAAAAATAGTGCAAGATATGAGCTATTCAAAACCATTAGTTTGAGTACAGTAAGTAATAGCATGTTTCACTTACATCAGCTTAAGTAAGTCACTAAAATTAGAAGGAAAGTTGACTGAACAATAAAAATTTTTGTCACACACGCGTTTGTCAAGATGGACGCTCCCCGACTGTCTCTATATGTTTCGCATTTCTTCCGCTAGATAGCAGCATGTACTAGCGCTCATTGCACCCTTCAGCTTGTCTGAAGAAAATACGGTGTACGGTATTGCCCCGCCGTCCGGTATTACCCCGCTCTCCCCTATACTTGGTGTAAACTTTAAGCCTGATTACTGCACCATGATACTATAACAATTAATTCGAGCAAGGCTCGGGAAACCCGGTGCTTGGTCATACAAGCAAACTTAACCTAAATATTTTAAATATTAAGTGTTGTCCTGGAAAAGGCTACCCACAAGAAAAGTAACCATCCAGAACACCGCCCACCAAGTTGATCTTTCATAGTTCAACCAGAAAGTGACTGTTTTGATTTTACACCTATCGTTTTATTTTATATTATTTATTTATTATTTTTTTATTTATTTATTTATTTTAAGAGAAACTTGACGTTGAAGGAAAGTCGTAAATGAGATGAAGGTATTTCCAGGGTACGCATTTCCCGAGCCCCCGGCGTCTATCGCCCGCGGCGCCAGCCCAATGTCGCAGCACCGGACATGGGCGATTACTGCCACTGTTGACACATGTAATGGGAGTTGCATGCAACCATAGGTGACCGCAGAGGGTCATTCCGGCACGACAAGGTATAGGGTGCCAAGGAAATGCCGAGTGCTGGGACTTTGAACGGCGTTGTTTAAAAATTCAGACACGTAAAAATTAAAGAAGTTCCTATTCGACTTTAATTTCCGTAGGTATATCATAAATTTTAGCTACAGCCTATCTATGACTATCCAACAAATAAGTACCTGAAGACGATTATCCAATTAAATTGAAATTAGTCATAGTGCGTCTTCGTTCACAATAGCAACAGTTTAAAATAAAATTATAAAACTAAGAAAACTGTTCTAGAAATCCTTAATTAATAACCTATACTCAGTCAAATCAACCATGAGACAGTCGTGTTAGTTACACCACTTATATGTCGAAAAAGGCCGAACTGATTTGGTTGGAAGTTGGAGGGTAGGTAACTCAGAACCAGGAAGAATATGGGTTATTTTATCCATATTCCATTAGCCTCTGCGACACGTCTTCAAAGTTACCATCTTATCAGTTAAACCTGACGGAGAGTGAGCGAAGCGAACGAGCTCACCTGAAGGGCAAAACATGTATCAAGTTGGCATTGCACAGCATCCCATATAAGCTATAGTATTAGATAAATACCCCCGTCGCAGCAGACCTGCGTACTCAGCGAATTTCCAAAGAATCTTGCGATTTTGTATGTTCTCCATACACAATGGGAATGAGTATGTAGGTTTGCTGCCACGGGATGTTATTAGAAAATGAGAGTTTTGTTAGAAAAATGTAATAGTTAGGTAAGGTAAATATCAAATTGTATCAATATTCGGCACTTTTTAATTTTCCCCATAAACTCCATGGGGGTGAGGGTATGTAGGTTTGCCGCCATATGGGTGTTGTAAGCAAATATCAGTTAAACACTGTACAGTGTAACCTATTGAATGTATATACCAAATTTTATCAAGTTATTACAATAAATAAGCGAGATACATTGTTTTCTTGATTTCCCATAAGATTAACATTGGAACACTATTTTTAACTTTTCTCCGTAACCTGTTAAGCCAAGTTAAAAATACCAAATTGTTTGTTTTTTAAGCTCTTTTAAATTGTTTTAGTTAAAATTGTTGAATTTCAAAAATTAAGGTCCAAAAATGCCAAAAACTTATTGTTGACCCCTTTGAAACACCATAAAAGCCCGTTCCCATAACCCGATCATGCTGGTTCGCGATCTCATGAAAATAGACCTGGCCTTACACCTTCATACCAAATTTCATCAAAATCGGAAGTCCCCTTCAAAAGTTATCTGTACCACGGACACATAGATATCGTATATCTATAAAAGGCAAAGTCCTCACTCACTGACTCACTCACCACTAATTCTTCAACTTCCCGAATAGCTAGAGTGCTGAAATTTGGTATACTCATTCTTTAGGCTCAAAATAGGAAAGTCTGACTATTTTCATATTTAAGAGTCATCTTCACCCCTGGGCCAGTAACCCATTGTTGCGCAGTCGGCAATGTTAATCATACGGCTTTTATGCTAAAACATGGTCTTGTATTCCCCTGTTTCGGACGCCGTTTTTCAACCGATTTTCTTGAAATTTGGTAAGTGTTTAGTTGAATAGTTATATTAGGTTTCTCATACCTCGGAATTTTGAAAATTTAACAAATATCACTGTCTGTGACGTCGCAAAGTAACTCAATTTCCCTTATTTAATATTTCAAAATTTAGAAAAATTGTCAAAATTTCGAGGTATGAGAAACCTAATATAAGTATTCAACTTAACACTTACCAAATTTCAAGAAAATCGGTTGAAAAACGGCGTCCGAAACAGGGGAATACAAGACTACGAACGCATGTTTTCGACGCTTTTTGCAGGGGTGATGAAGACTCTTAATATTCACAAAGGGCTACGCCCTAGACGTCCTCAAAGTTACCATGTTATTCTTATTTAAGCAACATTTTTGTATTCTAACATATTATTATGGAAATTAAATTAGGTTTGTTTATATCTGCCACACGATGATTCATTCAATAAAATCTATATATATAATACGTGATGCCCTTTTTTTGTTAACACTACTCCTCCCTTATTCCTGGACCAATTTTAACGTTTGAGGTGTCAAAAGAATGGTCTCAGTTCGTAGTTTTGCAATAAGGTTTTAGATTTTTGATATTTTAATTCTGGAGCTCACGGGAAGCCCTTAAAGTTCGTTTTTTGTCCATAAGATTAACATGGGGAACAATTGTTATTAAATTGCAAAATAAAACAGCTGTTGCTGATATTAAAACAAACAAACACATGTTAAAAGCTAGCTGATAGAAGCAATTGAACTACTGGTACTGAAATATCAACACAATTCCATACAAAATACAAAGAGTGTATATCGTGTGGAACAAATTGTGTGTTTTAACTTTTCCCTTAAAATGTAGCAGGTAAATTTTGCTTGAACTTTGTAATTATGCGTATTTCAATACAAAAAAAGTTTAGTCACTGTTCGTATTTTTCAAAAGGTTTTAGATTTTTTATATTTCATTCTGAAGGGTACGGGAAGCCCTTATGGTTGGTTTTTTGTCCATAAGATGAATTTGGGGAATAATTTTCATTGAATTTCTAAATAAAAACGCTGCTGTTGGTAAAGCAGACAACACATATGAAAAGACGAATAAAATAAATTGGCTGAAATGTCAACACATTTCCATAATATTGTATGAGGAGTGTCTAATGTGATATTGCACATGTAGCGAATAGCTTTAGCTTGAACTTTGGATTGATGCGTATTTGGACACAAAAAATTTAGTAACAGCCTCAACCCCTGCAAAAATTCCCTCTCATGTCTAAAAACACATTTAAAAATTAAAATTAATTATTTTAACATAGGTCTTATTGGATGCCATATTGGTATCAAAACAACAACAAAAAGTATAGCCTACAAAAATTTAAGCAAAGCTCTAAATTTGGGCATGAGAATTTAAACAGCTGTGAACTAGGAAAAGTAATGGTTTTTTATGTAAATTTAAAAATTTGTTCACTGTTATACTATAACAAAAGTGAATATAAATTTAAATTTGTTGCACATTTTTTCACGTATTAAAACACCTGTTAAAGTTGAAAAAAATTGTACATGCTTTTTTACCGTCAGTATATACTGTATAGTAAGCTTACAAAAATGTTTTTGTTAAGATAAATTTTAGCCAAAATATAAATTAAATTAACCACATCAACAAAGACATTGTT
Source organism: Neoaliturus tenellus (assembly GCA_030545055.2). Taxonomy (NCBI): domain Eukaryota; kingdom Metazoa; phylum Arthropoda; class Insecta; order Hemiptera; family Cicadellidae; genus Neoaliturus; species Neoaliturus tenellus. The sequence continues at coordinate 48,403,125 of CM061534.1, read as the reverse complement.
CATCTCTTCAGTTTTGTGATTATTTAAATTCTGTTTTGCCATGGAAAGTTAAGATGAAAAGGATTTAAATTGTTATAAATAGTATTGGTGTGAGCTCATTCCTATGTCAAAGACTATTTTTCCATACACTATTACTAAAACAGCCACAATGAGTGATTCATAACGTTTCGCACCTGCAGTCATGTATGGTGATAAACTATCTAGATTCAGCATCTGTGTATTTTTTCCAGTTATTATTTAAGTTTTTAGGCAGAGGCTCTTAGACAGATCAGCATAAAAACTATCACGTAATCCTAGCTAATTTGGAACAAAAAGGGCAACCACAAAATTGCAACACTAATCACAGTAATGATTTGGAAAATAAGTGATGAACATTGACTGATCAAACGCTGACAGTATAGAAATTAATCCACAATAAATTTTAATTAAAATTTTATGAAAAAACTAAGTAAATTACCATGGAACAAGGTTTGATCACCAAGCATTCTGAAGTATGCAGCGCATTGCGCTGCACAGGTACCCCTAGTGCTTATAAGAATAGAAGTAACCAGGTGTGAGATATAATGTTTATTTATGTTTGTCACTGTCAAGATTATAGTGATGTACTATTACTTTTAGTGTGGTGTACTTTGGTTGTATTAAGTGCAGTTTACTTTATTTCTTATTTTATTACTATATACTTTTTTACTGTTCATAGGTACTAACAAACGGTTTTGCAAATATAGTTTTTGAAGCACTTAAGGGCTCCGCCACAATGGATTTCAAAATTACTTTAGGGCATTCGCGGGGTTGAAATTTTTTACATGGAAGTTCCTCTTTGCTCATGGGTGCTCACTAAGAAGCTGTTTTACCTTTATACTGTAGTTTTCGAAATTGTTTAGGCTCTACCTCAAAGAAGCTGACAATTACTGTATAGCCTACGTGTTGAAATTTGAAAGGAAGATTCTCTTAGCTCATAGGCATAGGCGTCATTTGGGGGGGGCAAGGGGGGGCAGTTGCCCCCCCAATAATTTGGGTGATTTTTTTTTTTTAATTGGAAATTAAAATGTTAGGTTATGTAAAATGGTGAAATATTTGTATATAAGAATTATAAACTTCTGAACCAGACTTTAACAAAATGTCTACTTTGTATTATTTACACAAAACTCTTAAATTGACTCATTTTGCAATCGTCATCTGTAGCAGGAAGTCCCATCTCATGTCTGTTGAGTTGTTAAGGCTCCAGTCTACCTGCACGAACGACGTTACCGAATGCCGCCTCTCGGCCGTAGCGCTAGGCGACTAGCGAGTTCCGCGAGTTTGATGGCTGCAGAGGTTTACAGGAATCGTGTTTTAAAATTAACTAATTATGATAGAGATTGACTCTTAACTTTTTGTAAAAGTAGAAAGACGGATCTCGTCTTCTCTGGTTTTAGAATTTTTTTATAAAATTTTAAATTTTAGTTATAACCATCTAAAATCGTCTGTTTTTTTCTAGGGGCAAGTTTTATAGATGCAGAGGTTTACGGGGATCGTGTTTTAAAACTAACCAATTAAGATAAAGATTGGCTCTTAACTTTTTCTAAAAGTAAAAAGACGGATCTCGTCGGCTCTGTTTTTAGAATTTTTAAATACAATTTCTAATTTTAGCTATAACTGTCTAAAATCATATGTTTTTTTCTCGATTTTTAACTTAAGTTTGCCATTAGTTTTGATAACACTACCAAAGTGAGATTACCAAAGTGTAAGAAAGGAAATTTAGCACCGTTATTCTTCTTTAATATGACACATTAGTTGTAGCTCTAGGCTGTTCTAAAAAGCCCCTCTTCACATTGTTCTAAAAACCCTTTCATTTGCATCGAGAAAAACAGATGTTTCTAGATAGTTATAGCTGAAATTAAAAATTTTACTTAAAAATTCTAAATACAGAGCCGAAGAGACCCGTCTCTTTGATTTTAGAAAAGTTAAGATCCACTCTCTATCTTAATTGGTTAGTTTTAAAACACGATCCCCGTAAACCTCTGCATCCATAAAACTTTTTGCCACTAAAAAACGATGATTTTAGACAGTTATAACTGAAACTAGAAATTGTATTTAAAAATTCTAAAACCAGAGAAGACGAGATCCGTCTTTCTACTTTTAGAAAAAGTTAAGAGCCAGTCTCTTTCTTAATTAGTTAACTTTAAAACACGATTCCCGTAAACCTCTGCACTGTCTGCAACCTAGCGCTACGGCCGCGAGAAGGCATTTGGTAACGTCGTTCGTGCTCAGGTAGACCGGAGACTTGCCTTGGATAAACATAACCTCTTTCGTGTGAAAATGCAGATATAGTACTTTCGCTGATGTCCGATGTTTACATTTTACTGTTGTTTACTTGAAATAAATCAATTTCCTTACTTATGGGTAATCAAATGGAAAAATTACAAACTTTAAGGACTTGTAGGTCCCCTCTTTTTAATGGACAATTTACCAATTCACTTTAGAAATAACTTCACGCCGAGCTCTATCCAATGGCACTAAAATCATTAAAATCTATTGCAAATTGTGGGACAAGTATCTTGTACAAAAACCCGTATCACGTATTAAATATGTATAGATGTTTTTGTAAATCATTATTTATCTTTTTTTAATCACTTAGTAATTTTTTACCTTTCTTGTGCTCAATAATAATTAAATTTTTTTAGGTAATGTAATGGGCAATATACCGTAGCTGTACTGATCCTAAACAACAATAGTTAAATTTTAAATGATTTTTTGTCCCTTATACGGCAGATTGCAAAGGTGCTTTGCTAAAAACTAATTTTTGATAAAGATAAAACAATGTGTTTTACCATACAAACCTATGGAGTTTTAGTCTATGTATCCGACTGTAAAACTTTAGAGTTGTAAATAATATACAATAAAAATAACTAAATAGTTATAAAATGATGTTCTTTTTTATTTTAACGATTTAGCATCCATTAACCAATTAAATCCATTAAATTTCTTAAGGTGTTTTACATTACAGTAACCACTGGCAGTTCCAGAAGAATAATGACTTTCTACAAATAGAAACATATTATATAATCAAATTTTACATGCATTAGGGCATTGTTTTCATGGGTTTGTGATATTATTTTATAAGTTCACATTTTATGGACAGCTTAGTGTCACAATGTAAACTTAATTAGCTTTTATTGACAGTTTTTAGCGAAATTTAAGAGGTTTGGCGTATTTGTGGGAAGGGGGGAGGGGGTATGACCTTATGAAAATCTTGCCCCCCCAATCAGAATGCTGAAATGACGCCTATGCTCATAGGTACTATCTATCTAATCTAAGGTCTAAGAAACGTTTTGCAAATATAGTTTTGAATTCCTTTAGGTCTCCGCCCCACTGGACTTTCAAATTACTCTAGGGCTCACGGGGTTGAAATATGATGGAGGATTCCCTTTGCTAATGGGTACTCACTAAGAAAAGGGTTTGCAAATATAGTTTTTAAAGCACTTTAGGGCTCTACCCCACTGGATTTCAGAATTACATTAGGGCCTTCGCGGGGTTGGAATTTGACATGGACATTCCTCTTTGCTCATGGGTGCTTACTAAGAAACGGTTTTGCAAATATAGTTTTCGAAGCTCTTTAGTGCTCTGCCCAACAGGACTTCAAAAACATTTTAGGGTCTCCGGGGTTGAAATTTGACATGGACGTTCCTCTTAGCTCATAGGTAGGCCTAGGTTACTCACTAAGAAAAGGTTTTCAAATATATATTTTGAAATTCTTTAGGGCTCCGTCCCACAAGTCTTGAAAATTACTCTGGGCCCGCGGGGTTGAAAGTTGACAAGGTCGTTCCTCTTTGCTCATAGTTGCTCCCTAAGAAACAATTTAGCAAATTTACTTTCGGGCTCCACCCCACAGAACCTCAAAATTACCATATATTCTAAGGGATTAAAATCTAGCGTGGATACTCTGTTTTGCAAATAGGTGCTCACTTAGAAACGGTTTTGCAAATATCGTTAGGGCTCCGCCCCAAAGGACTTCAAAATTAATCCAGGCTCTTCCCCCCACAAATCCTCAAAATTATCATAAATCCTACGGTGTTGAAATTTAACTTTTATGTTCCGTTTTGCTAATAGGTGTTTACTAAGAAACAGTTCTAGGAATATAGTTTTTTATGTTCCTTAGGGCTCCGCCCTACATTCTTTTAAAATGACTCTAGGGCCTACGGGGTTGAAATTTGACATGGTTGTTCTTTTTTGCTCAATGGTTCTCATTAAGAAAATGTTTTGCAAAATTGTTTCAGTGCTCAACACACAGTACTTTGTTGTTTCAATGTCATTCTTAAGGAAGAAGATTTTGTTGCTCTTTTAAAGATTTTATTACCTAAAACATAAATTCAATCACGGGGGAAGCCGTGACGGGAAACAGCTAGTATATACATATACATATTTATGAAAATGAACGAATGGTGTTTTGGCTTCTGGGGACCTCAAAATGAAAAAGTAAAGTGGTCCCGGGCTTAGGTCTTACCATAGCTACTACCATAATAGCGTATTCCCTATAGGGAAATTCGCTAAAAGCTACTACAGTGACCTGTCGTTTCCATAGAGAAACCGTTCGAAATTGAAATAACTCACTTTGAACTAGTTTTACAGTCATGTCCTTGTTAATATTTTCCTCAAAACAAGTAATGAAATTTCACTATGAGAGCCTTTTGTGTGTTGTATATTTTTCATATATAAAAAAACTTTATTTTATAGTAGCGGTAAGGCCCCACAGTATAGTGATTGCAATCACTACTCGATAATATTTACATTAGTAAAATAAATACTAATATAAATAAACACCTTTTTATTTATATTAGTAAATATAAATAAAAACGCACAGACAAAAAAACAAGTTTTCCAGTACAAGTTTTCAGTGTAGTCTCAGTATTCAATGTATTGAATACTGAGAATTCAATACATTGAATCATCAACTCTTAATTACAAATATTTTATTTTCAATATTTGTCAATAATAGTAATTATTTAGTCAAAACAATATTAAAAATTAGTTAGACTTCATTTTTACGTAGCTGACAAAATGTCGTAGGCCTATGTTCCTAGCGAAGAGTTGAACTTATCCTAGCGCCTACAATGACTGACTGCAATACACGCGCTTCATATATGTAATGCAAACTGTATCTCGCGGAACAGAAGGCGCTCGCCGTCAACTTGAAATAGTATTATAATCCTTCACATGGGCCTAGTTGAAAGTCATAAATTCAGGAATTTTCTACCTCATCATACAAACTATTTTTCCTAATATAAATGTTGTAGTAGTACATGTCGTTTTTATCCCAGAACTAAGTTATTTGTAAAGTTTGAAGAAAATCAAGCCGTTTTCGAGATCCTTGTGCATACATACTTACTTACATACATACATACAAATATAATTTACTCGTATTATATTATAGTACTAGCAGTTACCCGGCGCGCGTTGCTGCGCTCAAATTAAGTTATTTACATAAATAAAGCTATTTTAATATAACAAGAAAAAAAGTTAAGTTTTAAGTTTTTTAATATAACAAAAAAAATCAATGGCATAGAAAGTAAGTATATTAATATTATTGTAAGGCCAAAGGATAAACAATCATTTTGCAAATTTAAACCCAGAATAGTCAAAGTTTGCCTTGTATCTTATTGATCATAGTTGCACATGCAAGAGCACCTATAAACAAAGAGGCACGCCCATGGCAAATTTCAACCCCGGAGGCAATAAATTAATTTTGAAGTCCAGTGAAGCACAGCCCTACTAAAAAATATATTTGCAAAACCATTCTTGGTGAGTAGGCCTACCTATGAGCAAAGAGGCATGTCCAAGTAAAATTTCAACCATGGTGGCCCTAAAGTAATTTAAAGTCCAGTGGGGCGGAGCCCTAAAGAGCTTAAAAATTATATTTGCAAAACCGTTTCCTAGTGAGTAGCTTTGAACAAAAAGAATCGTACATCAAATTTCAACCCCGGTGGCCCTAAAGTAATTTTAAAGTCCAGTGGGGCGGAGCCCTAAAGAGCTTAAAAATTATATTTGCAAAACCGTTTCCTAGTGAGTATCTATGAACAAAAAGAATCGTACATCAAATTTCAACCCCGGTGGCCCTAAAGTAATTTTAAAGTCCAGTGGGGCGGAGCCCTAAAGTGCTTAAAAACGATATGTGCAAAACTATTTCTTAGTAAGCACCTAAGATTAAAGAGAATCGCCTGTCAAATTTCAACCCCGGTGGCCCTAAAGTAATTTCGAAGCCCAGTGGGGCGGAGCTCTAAAGAACTTCAAAAACTATATTTGCAAAACCGTTTCTTGGTGAATACCTATGAGCAAAGAGGCACGTCCATGTTAAATTTCAACCCTGGTGGCCCTTAAGTAATTTTGAATTCCAATGGGGCAGAGCCCTAAAAAGCTTCAAAAACTATATTTGCAAAATTGTTTCCTAGTAAGTAGGTACCTATGAGCAAAGAGAATCGTCCATGTCAAATTTCAGCTCCGGAGGTCCTAAAGTAATTTCAATGTCCAGTGAGGCGGAGCCCTAAAGTGCTTAAAAAACTATATTTGCAAAATCGTTTCTTAGTGTATACCTATGGGTAAAGAGCATCGTCCATCAAATTTCAACCCCGGTGCCCCTAAAGTAATTTTGAAGTCCAGTGGGGTGGAGCCCTAAAGAGCTTAAAAAACTATATTTGCAAAACCGTTTCCTAGTGAGTACCTATGAGCAAAGAGAATCGTCCATGTCAAATTTCAGCTCCAAAGGTCCTAAAATAATTTCAATGTCCAGTGAGGCGGAGCCCTAAAGTGCTTAAAAAACTATATTTGCAAAATCGTTTCTTAGTGAGTACCTAAGGGGAAAAACATCATCCATCAAATTTCACCCCGGGCCCTAAAGTAATTTTGAAGTCCAGTGGGGTGGAGCCCTGAAGAGCTTAAAAAACTATATTTGCAAAACCGTTTCCTAGTGAGTAGGTACCTATGAGCAAAGAGAATCGTCCATTTCAAATTTCAGCTCCGGAGGTCCTAAAGTAATTTCAATGTCCAGTGAGACGGAGCCCTAAAGTGCTTAAAAAACTATATTTGCAAAATCGTTTCTTAGTGTATACCTATGGGTAAAAAGAGAATCGTCCATCAAATTTCAACCCCGTTGGCCCTAAAGTAATTTTGAAGTCCAGTGGGGTGGAGAACTAAAGAGCTTAAAAAAACTATATTTGCAAAACCCATGGACAAAGAGAATCGTCCATGTCAAATTTCACCACCTGTAAGCTTTTAAGTGCAATTGTGAGCTTCCGTAGGGCGGAGCCATAAATACAACATCAACATTATACCTCACACCTGTTTACTTCTATGATTATAAGCATCTGCTTGAATGAAACTTTCATTTTAATTACAGCAGTAGTGTGTTTTGGTTACTTCTGGACCGGAAGTCGTGCCATCTGCCCGAGCAGCTGCTCGAGCAGATGGCGTCAGATGCTGGGGTGCAGATGGCGAGAGCATATGCCCTGAATTTGAAGTAGAATTGGGCATGAATTAAGAGTTAATTTAAAACTGAAATTTAACAGTTATAACTGGGGCTTGGAAAGTATGTCAAGGTCATCCAGAGTAAGTTTTAAAAAAGCCTATCCAACTACCACCAGAAATAGTTGAAAGTTGAACTAGTTGGTGATAGTGGGATAGGTTGAAGTAACTTTTGAATTTTATTTGTGAACATACAATTAATGTGCAACAGCAGAGTTTAAACAAGTTGAACTTTTGTGATGAACTACAGAGTTGTAAATGCAAACACCAACGACGATGAGAAGGTAAACGCAGAGTCCCCAGATGATGTATTTGAAAAGCTTGAACAAACGTAACATTTCGAATTGGTTTTCCCGTTCCATTTCCAATCGTTTAATTTCCAATTTCAATTTATCCTCTTCCATTCTAGTTATGAAGGGAACTTCATCCATCATATCCATCATGATTGTGTTAGTGTTTGAAATTTTAAAACAAGTGATGTTGATAGTTCAGAAGTCGAAGACGGAATGAGAAGTGAAAGGGAGAAATGTTAGTTAAATAAAGAAGTGGTGGGGGAAGGATGAATTACAAAGAAGTGGTGGGGGAAAGATGTTGCTCTTCATTATTACCATCAGTAGTGTCAGATGGTGCAGGAGTTAGATTTAGTAAACTGTCTTCGTCCAAACTTTCAACCTTATCACAAATAGGACAATCGTATGTTATTTCCAAATTCATTTTGATGGTTGTAAAATTATCTACAAGTTCTTGTAAAATATTAAAAATGTCTTGTAACTCTTCTTTAGAGTTTATTTCAAAACTAGAATTCATTCGGGCCAATGAAGAGTTGTTCATTATTGGAGAGTCGGTGATGGAATGAGGATCGGCGCATAGGGAGGGGGCTTATATAATGGTGACCTTGAGCAGGCGTCTAGGGAGGGGGGCTGTCTAGGGAGGGGGCTTTTATATAGGGAACTTTGAGCTTATGATTGAATAAAACGTTTAGTTCTTCTTCTCCATCTTTTAATTCAATTATTTGAACCGAAGTAGTTGTTTCATCTTCTTCACTTGATGAAGAAAGCAATTCACCAGGATTTAAATATTGAACTACAATTCTGAACCATCTTATAGGATATTCGTCAATGACAGAAAGTAAGTTTTGAAACAATTCTTCCATCTCCTCCCTGTCAGTTATTATATGTTCAAATTTGATAAATTTGTTTTCCATGTTGTTAGTTAGAGTGTTGGAAGTGGAATGATTTAATATTATATAAAAATTAGAACTAGTGGTGGGGGAAATCTCAAGGTCATCCAAATGAAGTTTTAAAAAAGAGTGTAAAACTGAAATTACACATTTGATGGTTCTACAGGATCGGAATACCAATCTGATCTGTATTTACATCTTTTTATCATATGTGTACAAAAATCATCTTGATGAGAATTGGTGCGTTGACAATGAGCAAGATCTAGAGGGTGAAATTTGAAACATCTTTGAGGACAACATGTATGAAAATATCTTGATTTGTAAAATTTGAAAGTTCGCAATTCCGGTGGTGGTAGTTGTTTTGTTTTGCATTTGCAATAACAAGATCCGAAGAATTCACATTTAGTACAAGCTAACCCATCCACCATCATTGGTCCTAAATCTGTACACTGTTGTTCACAACAGTAACGAGGTTTGTACTTGTATTTTTGCTCTTCCATGTTGACGCTGCGGAGTCCAGTGAAAGAATAAGAGTGTATAGTGTTGAATAGTGAGTTTTATGTACTGTGAAAAGTGGTGGGGGTAATTTCAAGGTCATCCAAATGGAGTTTTAAAAAATTATACCTTACAAGTGTAAGGATTATTAAAATTTAGGAAGTTTGTTTCTCTTTGTTTTCTTCAGACTTTTTCTCTCTCTCCGCTTTAGCCATAGCAACAAGTTCTTCTGTTGATAATGGATGTACTTCAGGAAATTTTAAAATTAATTTAGCTTGATATCCTTCTTTAGTTAATACATCTAAATCTTGGGTCATTTGTTCAATGGTGTTGTAGTCTTTTCCATAGATTTTTCCATCAAGTTGAATCATCATTCTGTACAACATTTTCTTAAATAGGTCTTGTCGTGGTGAGAGCTGAGAAGCAAATGATTATTTATACAAGTATCACATCCTTTTTATTAACTCATATTGATCATGTGATTCTTTAGTTGTAGTTTTGTCGGTCAAAAGTTATTCAACATTGGTAATACTTTTGGAACTTAATGTTATGTTGACCAGTTGGCGATGAAGAAGTTGTAGGTTGTGTAGAAATAAATATTTCATCATCGCAATATTTTGTTTTAGTGAACATCCTTGTATTAGTAGCACTAACATCAACAGTTAAGTGATAACCACCGGTAAGTAAAACTCGCATTTCGTTGGTTAAATCTTCGAGTTGTTCAAAAGTTGTTATGGTGTTAGTATCGTAAGATGCACACTTGACCTTTAGGGACATGTTGCAGTTTTATATTCAGGGATTAAGAGCGAGATGTGTACGGTATGAAAGGTAGCAGTAGACTGATGAATTTTGCAAGTACATTTCCCCTTTTATAATTATACAAAATTGGGTCAAGGTCATCCTGTGGAATTTTTAAAAAAAGCAACATATTGTAATGTACAAAGACATTACAATATGTTGCTTTTTTTTATTTTTATTTTTTGTTTTGTTTTATATCATATTTATTGAAAAAACAAATACAAAGAAATATTTACAATGTTATGTACAAATTAATCAGTAGTAGGTGTTACATGAATTGTAAGTTCAGTAGAGTTGTTTCCACTGGGTCCATGTGATACCAAATAGAGTGCGCCGGGTTGAATTATACGAAGATCTTCATTTTGAAGTAGTTGTACGAAGCGCTTTGGTAAGAAGATCTGAAATTTTGCTTCATCACCAATTGTATAAGGTGCCTCGCTCAAAGTGCAATTTATAGCATCACCTACTGAAGTTTCCATTTTCTTAATAGTATGAATGATGTAGTGTTTTTCTTCTTTTAGTTCAGAACATTTCTTCGTAGGTAGAATTGATGATTTAGAATGAGCGTTGAACTGATCAACTAAACTTTGAAGTAAGTTCTGTGATGCCATATTGATGTTGTTGTTAATCTTCTTGTTAATAAGAATGTCCGTCGGAGATGTTGTCTCTTCGGAGGTTTGAGTAATACTCATGCTGTGTCATGGTAGCGCTCTCACTTTTATAATCGACACTACCCCCACCACTGACACTACCCCCACCAGTTTGTTGAAGGAAATTATTCAAGCGGTAGGCATTCTTTAAAGCGCACTGCGACCTTCGATGTTTAAAACTTTTTGATGAAATACAAAGTTCGTTGAAGTAGCATTGGAAATCTTTATCAATTATTGCATTAATCACTTCGTTGCTTGTAAATGATTGTATCCAATTTGCTTTTTCCAATCCCCTTGTGTAGATAATTTTAAACTCTTTGCAATAATGATTCATAATGTGCGGCATCATGTTATAATTAATGAAACCTTCATCCCATCTTAAGTTGTGAAAATGTTTGTTCAACCATTTGTTTGTAACTTTCGCTTTAGTTGTTAGTCTATTAAATGGTACTGGAGGTTTGAACAAATAATGATAAACTACTGATGTGTTCATGTCCAAGATTACTAATTCTTTAATAATAAAATTACCATCATTTCCTCGGAAAGCTTGAAATTCAATTATACCTCTTTTAACTTCCATTATATGTGGCGCATTAGAAAACGAAACCCGTTTATTCATGATGAAGTCTTACTAACAACTGACTTAAAAATTGAATGAGCCGATGTTTATAACAGACAGGATTGTTCTTCTTCTTTCACTTCTTGTGCCACTTCATCAATATTAAAATTGGTGTGATAGTTGTTTAATTGTCTCCACATTTCAACTTCTTGAGGTATTCTATTAAAGATTGAAGTATCCACGGGACCGTATAAAATTGGAACAAAAGGTTTTTTGTCCAATGTATCAATTAGATAGTCTTTAATTATTGCACTTGAAAATATTAGTTGTTTCAAATATCTGGTGACGGGACCGGTAGTACAACTTAAAGTATAAAATTCTTCTTTAGTGAAATATAATTTAACATTATGTGTAGTTAAATCTCTGAAGCGAACAATTTGTCCTCCACGATGTTTTACTATATCAACTTCAATATTTGATTCTAATAAACTTAATCTTGTTCTTCTTCCAAATGTGTTGTTACTTAAATAGCACTCCAAAAGATGTAAATGTTTCATAAGAGATTCCCAAGTAATTTCACTGAAAGTAACCATTTTGTTTCCATGATTTAAAATAACAATTGGTGAATAATCCATTGATTTTAAAATTCCAACTGATATACTTTTTGTCATGCATGAAGAAATTGGGCTGATAATCCGAAGAAATACTTCTGTTAAAACATTGGTTGTAATGTTAACTTCAACCTTCTTCCTTTTTACTTCTTTTTCAGCTTTTTCTTCTTCTCTCTTCTTATGTTTGTTGAATTTTAGGAACTCGTCCATTTCTCGTTCAACTTGTTTTTCTATATCTGAACTATTATCATCCATTAGAGGTGTATTTTCTTCTCCGTTAGTAGAATTCATCTTGCGAATGATGTTTCCCATACGACGGTTGAAGATAGAATGAAGTTTCTACTAATTATTTTCTCGCTTTTATATTTTTCGTAAATCCTTGAAATTTATACAATTACATAATTGTTTGTTTTGAACTTGTCTTTCACAAATGAAATTCTAACCTCAAAAATTAAAGCAGATAATTCTAACCTCAAAAATTTGCAGTTGTTGTACAATTCTTCTTAAAGTACATTCTTCACAATTCCGGTCAGCGGTGTGTAAGTAACTATTTTATCATGTAGAATTAGACAGTATGCCGAAGTTCCATCCGCTACTGGTTCTTCAAATTCCATTTCAATTTTTATATCCACACTTGATGATTTTACCGATTCATTTTGTTTTGAACAATCGATTACAATTATTGGAGCCTTGGAATAATACTGGTCAGGTGATAATAGTGGTGTATTAGTCTTTCCATAATATGACGATTGAAATCTTGCATACATATCGTATAAAATAGAAAAACGTTTTTTGCTGAACATGACATTCAAATTGTCATAGGGAAAGAATTGAGAGTTTAGGAAAACTTTACAATTCTTTATTTTACAGTGATCAAATTGACCAGCATTTGCAGTGATAACATCTTTTCGCTTAGTTTGAAAACCGAGTATTATGTACCTTGCTCGTTCCAAGTAAGTTGATGTCTTGACGGTCCATGTTTGTCGTTCTGTCTGAGGTAGTGTAGGGTATTCATGAAATTCCCAACTTCGGAATGGCATCACAATATCACGGTCAGATTTCAACTTTCTCAATAATAGGATTCTATGTTCATCAGCCAATCTTACATGAGGTACTCTCCAAACAACTTTATCCAACTTTAGTTGCCATTCCAGTTTATCTTCCGTAGTTGCAGGGTCTGCAAGTATCAAGTCCTTATTAGTTGAAGATCTGAGTAATACTAATTCTTGTTTGACATTTATTATTACCCGTTTGTAATCTTCAGCGAATCCCAAAAGCAATCGTAAAGGTACATGAAAATCAAAGTGACCGTTGGAAGCTGGTGTTATAGTGTCTTTATCGGGGGCAACCCATCCGGCGGTGACTATTGAATTCTTCTCATGCGGTGTTAATGATGTTAATCCTTTCAATGTCGTTGTTAAACCAACCTTTTTTGTTGAATCAACCGTCACCCCTGATATTTCATATCTTATTTCATCAAAAAGATATGCCATCGGGTTATTTATAAAAGGAACTGTTGAAGCAGTTTTTCCATCCAATTTTAATACCCGTCCTTCGATGTACAAGTAACTTTCACACGGTAAAGTGTAAATATCTTGTTGTTGAATGGGGATCCTTATTTCATCGTTATTGTTTAATTTTGATGAAGTGTAAGGGTTGTGCGTGTGATATTCCTTCTCCCATAGTGTTTCGTCGAACGTTGGTCCTTGAGATATATCCAGGATATCCATCGCTGTTAAGTTTCAATCCAATCTTCTGTAGAAAACGAATGTTTTCCGATGTTAACTCTTCCAATGTCGAGGAGCTACTGAGCTCCCAACTCTTCCGTTGCGGTTTAAATGATAATCCCATGTTGACTTTTATGTTGCTGCTCTGATGTGTATCCGTATAGTAATTGTTTCTCCTCTAAAGTCAACACTATGACCGTCTTGATCCAATATGTTCAGTACGATGTCTGAAATGAAACTGGTGTTTAACGGTAGGTATATCAAGTTTTGTGGCTTCTCAACAATTTTAAAACCGGGAGCCACTGTTGGATAAAATGTATGTAAAATATGTTGATTAACTCCATCTCTATACGATCCGTGTATAATGTTGCACGTGACATCAATACTATTTACTTTCAATATTGTTACAGTTGAATCACCTGAATGAGTAGTTCCAGGAGTTAAGATTTTCTTTTTTGTATCTGTAAATCCAAGTAAACTGCCAATCGACTGTTCCAAGCTGACATCAATATAATATTTTGAAGTTATTTCTGCTTTTAAAGTATTATTGTTTCCTTTAACGGTGATATTGTCTTCTCCGAGTTGTTTCTGTAATAATTGGTTTATATCATCAATTTCATAAGCTCCAGTAGGAAATGTAATTATTTTCAATTCTGAGTATTTTCCTGCAGCATCCTTAGTTTCATAATAATGTAGTAAATTGTTTTTTCCTTCTGTAACATTAGGAATTGAATTGTAGGTAGTCAAATCAAGTAATGCCGCTTCCCATAATCTTTCCTTGGATAGACGCAATGCTGGGAACAGCGTACTTTTCAATGTGGATGAATTTCCACTCAGTGACACTGTATACGATGACATCTTAAAGCTGACTGACACTCTTCGCTAGAAACTCCAAACATAAATGCCCACATATTTCAGTATTGTTAGGTTGTTCTCTTTTGTAATTGTAAAAAATGTTTTTGGAGTTTCGAAAATAATGTTGCAGTTCTTTTGGCGGTGGTAGATTGCCAAAACTGTCAAAGTAGTAAATGGTTTGTCCGAGTTTTTTATAGCATACCCAATGAGTGCCTGGACCATAGGTGGAATCCAAATTTACTATTCCAGTTTCATTTTTCCATATTTTAGTTGGTAATGCATCTTTCATAAAAACTCCTCGAAAGAATGGTATTTTCAAACATTTTACATAATCATTTAACTGATGATTTGTTAAGGCTTTATTTGGAATTATCAATTGATTCTTCTTATTTAGTACACACGGTATGGTCTTAGGTATAAACCTGCTCCGTTTTTTACCATTTGCCAAACAGAAGTCTTCTTTACACTTGCCTTATGAGTTCTACGACGTCCTTTTTTAATGTTTCCACCTCTTTTGGGAGCGCCTCTCTTTGCAGGTCTTCCTCTGCGACGTCTTCCACCACCTAACTTTGCTTTTGTCTTCATGGCTGTAGTTACTGCCCAAGCTGCTGCTTTTTCTGCAATATTTGCGTCACTTGATTTTACTCTTTGCCAAGCTTTTTCCGCTAGAATTTTATCTGCTATTGATCTATTTGTTGAATCTTTATACTTTGAATATGCTATATCGTGTTCTTTGCAAGCTTGATCTAATTTATTAATTCCAGGATCTCCTCTTGCTAAACGTTTTGCCAACTTAGTTCCAGGTCCACAATATTGATAACCTCCGGGCAGATGTAATTCGTATGGTAAAGCGTCTATTGCTCGATTTACAACAGCACCAATAGGTATCCGTCTAAGCAGGGATAACGCAGTTGAAGTTATACCACGTCCTCTCTTGTTGCTGTCTTGATGATGACTGAGTGATACGGCCTTCATTATGTAGTCTTATATAAACTGGTGTGTTTACTCCACAAGATACATTACATAAATGAATAAGTTATGTATAATTTTTTATATTTAAACACTTAGTTATTCAAATTAATTATATACTGATTTATAATTCTATTTTTAATCCAAGCTTCTCGTTCATCGGGTTGAATCATCACATGATTCGTTGTACTAGCTATATGATTATGGGTATCAATAAGTAAATTGCCCACTATTCTTATTAAACAATCTAAATTTACAGCATCTTTTGGATGTTGAGGATCATGTAATTGCATAATACGTTTATCATTACATGTGTAAGCTGTTGAATCACTTTTTGATGTTTTTATGACTTGTCCAATAGTAGCAGCATCATTTGAATCTTCGCCTGGTAAAATATTAATTATTTTCTTCATCTTTGCATCATATTTGGTCCCAAAGTGTTTATCCCAAGTTATTGTTTGTTTCATTGTAACACAATCATTTGCTTCGTAACCAGGATAAATATCTTTTATTCTTCTATTACGACCATTGTATGTACCTAATGTACCACCAGTAGCAATTAATGTTTGCACCATTAGAGGTACATCTGTATCTTTTATACCAAATCTTCCATTTGTTATTGTTTTACGTCCTGCATCCCATTCATCATTATTTCCTTGCATTAAATTAAACTTTTCATTTCCATGTATAAATTTATCTCCCCGCTTTAACACGGCATCTTCATGTTTTACAAAATTGGATGTTTCCTTTTTTAATTCTTTAGATAATTGTTCTATAGTAACAGCATCTTTTGGTTGAGAACCAAACTTTACATTTGTCAATGTTTTACCATGACAATCGATTTCATTAACATCTTGTAAAATACAGTTGTCCTTGATGTATTTTAGGTTTACAGCATCACCGTCTTCCTTTGGGTATCCAATGTCATTTATAATAAATTTATAAAAAGAATATCCATGTTCAGTTTTTTCCGGTATTATAGAATGTAAATATTCTTTATTAACTGAATCTTTATCATTTTTGGGATTTCCCACGTTGGTTATTCTATAATTTCCAGCATCATATGTTTGTCCATCTTTTAAGTTGTTACCCCATTGCAATTTTAAAGTATTTGAAAGTTCAGATGATAAGTACTCTTTAGTAATTGCATCAGAACCTTCAGTTGGTTTACCAACATTAATTAATCTATGTGATTCAACATCATAAGTATTCTTATGTAATTTTAATGATGTTGAAGTAGCTTCTTTTACTGTCTTCAAATTTGCTCCATCAGTATCTTCTTCTGGATCTTTAACTAGTTTTAAACGTTTATTACTTATGCTATAGTCACCTTCAGGTGTTTGCGGTAATCCACTTCTTTTTCTGTCTTCTCCAACTTGCACTCCTAAAGCGGAGTACCGTCCGAACTTGTCGACGCTCATGTTAGAACTGATACGTCTTATGCTTGCACCTCTTTTATATCCACGGACAATTATACGACTATACCGCGATTCCTAAGTTCATCAACTAGAGCCACCCATTCATTATTCAAACCTGTATGACCGGCTTCCATGGCTTCATGCAATAGTCTCATTCTATCAACCAATTTATTGATATCATTGTAGTAAATCACATTCGTATTGTATAGATTTTTCATCAATCCTTTACCAGATGTTGAAGTATCTCCTTTACTCTTTTTACCATGTTGTTCAAGAAGTGATAAATCCATAAGTGATAAAGATTTTCTTTTCAGTGGTTGTCTCACCGCTGGTGCAGTACGTAATGTTGGCAATTTTCGTGGAGGAAACAACTTTTTTATAACGATGTTATATTTTGTTGCACGTGAACGATTAATCATTGCATCCTTTGAGTAGTTTCTTTTATGAGCGTTAGTATTTTGTAGAATCTCCTTAAAAACACTTAAATCTTTGGATGAATATCTTAGTGGTATGTTTTTAAAAATTAATTCATATAATCCTTTTGTTCCTTTATATCTATGCTCACCAATAATGATGTAATCGTCTTGTGTTATTTCAAGCTTTGAATCGCCAATCTTCAATTCATTCCCATCAATTCTTGCTCCGTATACGTGTGATCTACTCAAATTCGGGTTTGATTTCATGTCATGTAGCATTTTCATTATATATTTTCTTCCAAGAGGTCCATGTTGTAATATATCGCTACTCAATTGAGTTAAATTTGGAATAGATT
Organism: Neoaliturus tenellus; assembly: GCA_030545055.2. Lineage (NCBI taxonomy): Eukaryota > Metazoa > Arthropoda > Insecta > Hemiptera > Cicadellidae > Neoaliturus > Neoaliturus tenellus. The sequence continues at coordinate 48,385,597 of CM061534.1, read as the reverse complement.
GTTCTGCTTCTGGTATTGGCTGTTCTTCTTCCTTTTCAACAATTGGTTCTTCTTCTTCTTTTGTTTCTTCTTGCTCACTAGCACTTGTATATGAATCATCATCTTCTTCTTTTTTTAATGCTTGTACTTCTTGTTTAGAAACTGGTAGTAAAACATCTCCTTCATAATGAGGTTTACCAATAGTTTCTGATATCTGTTTTAAAGGTTCCGTAATAGGTTTAAATGTAGTCTCTAGAAATTCTTCTCTTTCACTTAAACCCATCCTCAATGCACGATTCTTCATCCTAATAGAATCACTGAGTGATTTTATTTCTTTCAATAGTTTTTCTTGATTCACCATGTTTACACTGTGAAGTTCAACGTGTAACTAGATGTAGCATCGGTAGTTCAACGCATAAATACAAATTTATCCAACCCTATACGATATCTACCATTTTTAATATCTTCTTCCTTCATAATAACGAGAAAGCTATATTTCTCATTCCATGCTTTGCCACACATCTCTTTAAATTTTTCAAATGGCATATCCGCATTTACATGATCATTATATATATGCTTTAAATTTGTTTCATCTTGCTTGAAGATGATCAACATATTTGCATTGTCTCTTATAAGTTGTTTTGGAATTTTACTGTATGTTTGACCAATATAAATGCTATCAATATTATGATGTCTTCCCATAGCAAAATAATTCCTTATTGTGTCATGATTTTCACAAGAAACATCGTCAAATATAAAAATAGAAAATGGTTTTGCTTCATTCGGTTGCATAATTGTTTCACTGGCATTAAACTTGTAAAAATTCACTTCAGGTACACTTGCAAGTACTTTATCCAATAATTGATATTTTGGTTGTTGCAATGATTTTGAAAAAATGTATATATTATTAAAACGCAATCCTTTAGGATTAGTTATAAGGTTAAAAACAACATTAGTTTTTCCACAATTTGAAGGACCAGTTATTAGACATCTTATCGTATTTGGTAGTAATTCACCATGTTTTCCATGATTTAACTTATCATTGTCAACTGTCAATTCATCAATGTTATTGATATTAAATCGATCTTTTTGTTGTACAATCTCCATCTTGTATAAAGGTTAAACACACAATGAGCTATTAAACAACTATACTAAGTCTTTTGAAGGAATCCAAGAGTCTTCACTTTTATCAAACCCTAACCACCGGACTTTAACCATATCCTTTTTCCTTTGTAAAATCTTCTCGACAAGATATACATCACCAACTGTTGATTTCAACAATTCGTGTCCGTAGAATCCACCTTGAAGTAATTCACCCTTGTTATCCTTTAATAAATAGGTTTCAGGTATAGTTGGTTGCACTTTATAAATTGTAAATACTTCATTAGTCCAATTTGGTAGATATCTTTTACTAAATACACCTTTGTATTTGCTTATACGAACTTTATCGTTGACCTTGAACTTCTTTGGTTGCAATCTTTCTAATTTCGGTGTTGTATTATTTTTAATGCGTTGTAATACAATTTTCGCATTAGCACTGTTTACCTGGATAGGTTTCATTCCAATGGTACGATGATATTTGTTGTTATACTGTTTTATAAGTTGTGGTAATATGTCATACCACACATATGATCCTCGTTTTGAAAATTGTTTATACATCGCACCTTTCAATGTTCTATTGAATCTTTCAATTATTGAAGCTTTAACTTCAGAATTTGTAGAATAATGATTTATTTGATATTTCTTCATCAAAGCTCCAAAGTCTTTATTAAAATATTCTTTTCCATCATCGGTCTGTAGATGTTTAATTTTAAATTTATTTCTTTGTATTGTGGTTTCCATAGCTTTTGTAACACTTTTACCAGTCTTATCCTTCAATGGTAAAGCATCAGCTATTTTAGTAAAACAGTCTATAATTGTTAAAATATATTTAAATCCTTTATTTAATTTACTGTGCGGTATCATTTCAATGAGATCAGCTTGATAAAGATCATTCATTCCTTTAATGATTGTACTTCTTCTTGGAAATCTTCTTCTTGCTGGTTTATGTAGTTCATTTACAATCTTGTCCTTCACACTTTCCATCTTCAGATGTTTCTTGTACACTGCTTGTAAAAATACTGACCCATAGAATAGTTAATTCTCATTTATATAGTTTGAATATAGGTCAAGGCCATTTCATATTAGTGTAAAAAAGAGGGAACATGGCATTGGGCTTGCCATGTCCCCTCTTCTTTACGGAAAGGAAAAAGGAAGAAGGTAGAGGACGAAGAATAGGTTTACTGGTCGATAGGGTTCAGGGAGTAGTGGCCGAATGGTAAAGTATTAATTTTATCTTCTAAAATATGGCGCTTGTCATCTTTGTAGCTTAATGCCCACTTTGTTTGTTTGACACTAAAAAGTTGATGATTATAACTTCTAATAGTGTTGAACGTTGCAGTTGTTTCAACATTTTCAAACAAACATCTTTTATAATGTTCAAACTGTACATTCTTCTTCAGGAAAGAAGTTTTTATTCCTTTGGCTTTTTTCGTGACTTGATGTTCATTCCTTTCATTTATGTACAGTTGAAATGAATACAGTTTGGACATTAATGCTACAATTTCCATCATCGGCACACCATTTGTTTCATCTTTAAATTTTCCCAATACTTTCTTGTTTTTGTCGTAGTCGTAATTTGGATGATCCTTAGGATAATCGGAAAAGTCGAAATCATCTTTATATATAAAGGTGCGTAGATCTTCATACATGTCATTTGTTTTAATCCAGTAAATGAGTGCATCCGTATCCATATATGCAATACCAATGTTCTCTCTTCCATAATAGTTAACCATCTTCTTATAATGAAACTCATACATATGTGTTTTTGAAATATCCAAGATTGACATTCCAAGATACAAAGGACGATCCATTTCAACTGACTTCTTGTTCATGGAAATAACAACTAGATTTTCATTAATAATTACAGATGAACCAAAGTTTGGTTGTTGCACTAATTTCTGTAATTTTACTGGATCAGTTACCAATTTGATATCCTTATGTTTCCTTTTGTTTTCCAAAGTCTTGCCAAATATTGCGTTGTTCATTAATTTGAAAAAATCTTTTTGAAAACTTGATGTAGCGGCGGCTCTTCTTCTTGTGTTGTTGTCGATGTAAGGTTTTAACCAACAAGATTGAGAAAATTGTAGTACTCGATTAATTTTTGTAATTCTCAGTCCTAAGTCTAAAGCCTGTTGTATCATCCAGTAGTGTCCAACATATCGAGACTTGTCGGTTAAAGTCATCAATAATTTTGGCCATCTTCCAGTAGGGGAAATTTCAGTCTTCGGAAGAAGTGGTAAATCATAATGTTGATCATGAAGATGTTCAGGATATTCAAAATCCACATCAAAAATGTAACCAGTTTCACCATGCTTCGGTATATCCATTATGTTTCCAATCGATTCTGGATCTATCCATTTAAAATTATCATATGGAAGGGGATTTGACATTGCCCATCCGTATAAGTTATTTGCATCAAAATAACCCAGGAATGTTGTTGGTTTTGATGCATCATAATCGGGCAGATACTTGTTGTTCGCCTTAAAATGTCGTGTAACGCTTTGCGTCAATCCCCCTCGAACTCCTGACTCTAACATTAAAACCATATCTATATCAGTAAGAAGTTGTATTTTACAATTTGTTTCTTTCAACATGGCTTGCCATGCTAATCCAGGTGAAGTGTACGAATGAAGAGGGTCCAATCCATAAGCTGCAAAACACGTATTTCTAAATTCTTCCATTATATCACATAATAAAGTTACATCTAATTTAACATAAAAATCTGAATATTCTCCTAATGTTCTAAATCCTAATTCGTTCCATACTTTACATGCATGATCATAGTCCTCTTGAGATATGTCCATGTCGTAAAGTTTACTTTTAAATTCTTCTTTAGCCGGAAGTGATGTTTCATTAAATTTTTCTAAACTGTCTATGTAATCATATGGAAACACACCTTTCCGAAGTACCAAATCCAGTTTGTCGTTATTTACAATTTTCTTTGTTTCGATTAAATCTTGTTTCCTTAAATTTTCTGAAAGTTTGGACAAACTCGACGGCATAAATCTGTAGGAGTCTAAGAATCTTAATTTCATGTTTCCAACTTCTTTGGAAAAACTGATGAACTTCTCTGAAGTTTCAGCTAATACATCAATTTTACCATCGTCTCTTCCTAATTCGGGTATTATGAAATGAGCATCGTACCCACTAAGGTTATGCAGAACCACAGGAATAAATAGTGGTAAACGATAGCTCAAGTTGCATTTATTACAAGCAGCACCCCTGTAATAACCAGTGAGGTGATCGTGATCTTTAACTTTATAATTCTCAATAGTAAAATCATTTTTGCACAAGAAACATCGAGTTGCATTTTCATGTTGAATTTCTTCTTCTTCCTCCATCATTTTCATTGGTACAATATTTGTATATAATCTTTGTACATTTCCAGCTATTGAATATAAGTGATCAAGAAATATTTTTTCTACATTTTCACCACGATATACTAGAGGTTCTGAAGTTAATCCATATCTGTTTAAATGTTCTTCTGATAATGTCGATTTCACCATTAAACAAAAACTGTTTGGTTTGTGCATTTGATACTTGACACTTTTTCTAGCTTCACAATTTTCATCTTCAACAGGAACAAGTGTTGATTCAAAGTCCGCATACACAACGAAAGGGATACGGTATTGATAATGAACCTTTTCAAATTTAACGAATGCTCTGTTTTCCGCAGGTAAATTAATCTTTGCTTCATAATTATTGTTACATAGTCTTTTGTGCTCTTGTAACCATTCTCTTCCTTCTCTTCCTTCTCGTTGAAAATTAAAACATCTCTTGCAAATTATCTTTTTGTTTCGATTTTTCGAAAGTTGCTTGTTAACAAGACGATCAAATTGCTTTATGTACACATAGTGAGACACATCTCCTCGCGTTAGTAGTAGTAAATCCGTATGATCTGGTAGCTCTTCTTTTGCAATACGTAAAGGATACACTTTGTTTGAACTATCTAATGCAAAAACATTGATAGACGTACCGGGATTTTTCTTCTCAAATTTTGATATATCTTTCAGTGATACAGGATAAGTGATTCCTTGAAAATTGTATCTAAATCTTTGATTTTCATATTCTTGGTCAGGTCTATTCGCATTATGTGGTACAAATTTAGTTGTCATTGCATAACGAAAACATTCATTGTCTTCATTTTTAACATTAATACAAGATTTTGTATCTTCAATTCTTTTTGGCAGAGGAATGTAACTTGATCCCATTAGTCCATATCCATGTTTGTGAACTCTTATATCTAATACTTCAATACTTGTAAGACTCCATCCGGATCCTCTTCCTTCATGTTCCTGAATTTTTGTTAATATTTCTTCTATACAGTTCTCTACTATTGAATCAATGTTTGAACTTTCCATAATGGTTCGGTTTTTTGTTATGAATCCTCTTGGTGATAATTCTTCTTGTACATTTATAAACATAGCTTCTAGTAGTAAACCAAATTTAAGAAAGTTCAATCTTTTTAATTCTTCTTTTAAAGTTTTACTTACAATTGGTTTTGCTTCTCTAATAAATTCTTCTAGCTTCAAGTTTTCATTTTGAATCTTATGATGCATTACTACTTTACCAGGTAATGCAAATACTTGTAGATTTGGTAAAGTAGTTGAAGATGTTGCTGTTATTTCATATTGTTCTTCTTGTTCTTCTTGTTCTTCTTGTTCTTCTTGTTGTTCTTGTTCTTCTTGTTGTTCTTGTTGTTCTTGTTTTTCTTCTGGGTTGTTGTGAATTAGTTCTTTATGACAGTCTAATAGAATTTCATCGTGAAACGATTCCAAACATTTATCGCAACGATACATGTTGAGATGTTTACTCTTCGAAATTTCACCAAGAAATGAAGTGGGCTCTCACGTTCCTCCTATTATAATGGTTCCCCCACCACTATTTCATCCTCTTCACTATCCTAGGAAATCAAACATTTTCAACAAAATATTAACCTTCTACAAACTAATTGTTCATTCGTGTTCTTTATTCCCATTGGAGTTTTAGTATATACTTCTTTATATTCAAACTTTAACAAACTTTCTTTTAACATCTGTTAGGACAGATGTTATGGGACAGATGTTAAAAGAACAAATGTTGGAGAGGAAATGGCTAGAGCACAGGCACTTGGTTAAACTAAATTTGCGCATAAATTAACTAGAGTTGAACTGAAAATTCGCATAAATTAAAAGTTAGTTCAAAACTAAAATTCGACAGTGTTAAAAAACTCTAACAGTTGAATAAAAATAAACATTAATTCAAAACTGAAATTCAACATTGTTAACCAAATTCTAACAGTCAAACAAATAGGTCAAGGTAATCCAATTTAACGCGAGAACGAGGAATAGAGCACTAAGTGGCATGTTAGTCCATTACCACAAAGTGATCTATTCCTCGCTCTCTATTTTACATCTACTTTTTTCAGTTTACTTATTTATATTAAAATGTTCAAATTTTACTATGTAGAATGTCCATTCTTTCTCTTCAACTCTTCGATTGTTTTTAGCAATTGTAACAAATATTCGTTAGTTTTCACCAAAGTCTTTAGTTTGCTACATCCAATTTTAATGGAAGGTATTATAAGTTGTAATTTTATAAGTTCAATCTTTTCTTTCTTGCGAATTTCTTTCTTTATTATATTATTCCTTATTTTTGCTGAAGATTTAAACTCCATGTTGTTTCTGCTAAAGCCACAATAATAATAAAAGTCTCTTAAAACAACCTGCATTTATACACATTCCCCCACCACTTTATAATCCCCACTCCTTTCCCCTTCTTCTTTATATGTGGAAGGAAATATTATAATTAGATTCCTAATATTTCTTTTCCTTCTTCACTACGTGGGGGAAGGGTAATTTGTTATTACACTAGTTGTGCAAGAAAATAGCCGCCAGTGTCCACACCTTGTTCGTAGCACTCCATCATAGATTGTGCCCACTGCAACATGCGGTCTCTGTCATTTGGTGTGACAAGGAAAGAATGACTATCACCATACAATATAAAAGAGTCAATTCGTACATAACATCCTGAGTCCAACCATTTATTAGCTTCAGCCATAAACTTTTCTATTGTATCAAATGGAAATTGTGGATCAATTGCTATGACTTTACGTTCTTCACTAAGTTCAACAGTATAATCATCATCGTCCTCATCATCTTCACTTTCACTGTCGTTACTTAAAGTGTCTTCAGATTGTTCAAAAACATCAGAAATTTCAGAAAAATTAAAATTTTCATTCAGATGAGGAGGCATTTTAAAGCAAGAAATATTGTAAACAGCAGAGACGAAACGACAAGAGCGGCGTGTAGAAGAAAAATGAAGGGGTGACCAACGCTCGCTCCGCTTTTATAATAGTATGCAAATGAGGGATAGGTGCTGACCATGACCAGTCATCAACCCAAAGGAGTGGGGGAAGTACTTTTCTTACTACTTGGATGGAAGTAGGTTAGTAGGTCACGAGACTTAGAGTGTTAAAAAATAATGGGGGAGAAACACAACGCTATAACGCGTTGTGTTTCTCCCCCAGTATTTTTTTAAGCAATAATTTGGAAAAAGCTATGTGAATTTACTTGCTACGCCCCCACCTTGTAATACCATCCAGTTTGTGTCTGAGGAGATAGTCTTTAGAGTCTAACTCATAAACTGATTTCTCTTTGCGCAAGGATTCAATCACTTTAATATTATATCTTACGCCGTTACAAGTTGCCAAAATGTGTTTGTTGTCAATAACACTTTCAAAAAAATAGACACAACCTCTCTTAAGCCTATTTCCTTTCACACCAATAATTTTGGATTGGTATTCAACAGTGAGGGTTTCTGTCACTTGTGGTTCAGAAATGTGTTTTACGACATGTACACGGCAAAAACTTTCGTTTTTTACACATTTCCTCCCACAAGGTGATCCTTTCTTAATTCCCCTAGTAAGCATTTCAGGGCAAGTAGTGGGACGGCTAAATGCCCTACGACGCTCTTCTTGTAATAATTGAAATTGCTCTGAAGGAGCAGGTTTAGGAGTAGGTTTAGGAGTAAGTTTAGGAGCTGGTTTAGAAGCTGGTTTAGGAGCTGATTTAGGAGATGATTTAGTAGCAGGTTATGATCTTCAGGTGTACTAAGTGGTGGGGTAGGAGGCAATGGTGATAGTGGGATAATAGGTGTGCTAAGACGATGAACAATGGTTTCAACGGAAGGGGTATTAGGATGGTGGTGAACTGGCTTCTGCGGTGGCGGCATAGTAGTTGATGGTGGTGCGGAGTCCTTTGAAGGCGAAGGCGGTGAAAAAATACTACGAAGTCTAGAAGTGTTGGTTGGCGGAAGAATAGCTCCAGAAGTTGAAGGTTGAGATGCAAGTCGATTCTTGTAGCAATCAGGAATGTTTTTGAGGCGAAGAGTTTTCTTAGGTGCAGGAACAGCCGTAGTAGAAATAGAAGTCGAAGTAGAAGTTAAAGTAGAAGTTGTAGTTGGCAGAGATAACATGGTTGTGGCTCCAAGTTCGCAGCGTAACGTCTGTAATCAGAATGAAATGTTAGCCGCAGTCGGTGCGTCTTTTATAACAATATGCAAATGAGAGGGGTAGCAGCTGGCCGAGACTGATTATTGACCTGGGAGGTGGGGGAAAAGGGGAAAGAGAAGGTATTTATTTAAAATAATTCGCATAACTTTTCACTAAAATAAGATAACCAAATTCTTCTTTTACCAAAATGTTTGTCTTACATAGACCTTTTCAATGATGTATCGCTTGTCCAAATCCGTCAATCCATTATCAAGTTATAGCCATTTTAATTTTTCAGGTCATGACCGGTCGTTCACCCGTAGTAGGGGAAGGAGTGGGGGTAGGAGTGGGGGAAGGGGGGGGGGGGGGATCGACTCCATTTTTTCGGGGGGGGGGGGGGTCATTGACCTTTCCGAAAGTGGGTCAAGGTCATTCAAGATTTATAATGATCCAAGGTGATGGAAACAGTAATACTGTTCCCACCACCCTGTTTGCCTAGCGGTTCCCACTCCCAACCCACTAGTTACGTTCTGCAAGGGAGGTCCCTGGGCCGTCCGCATCAAAGCGTAACTTCCCGTCCGCATCAAAGCGTAACCATTAATTTCAGGGAAACTGGAACAGTTAATGCAGAAACGCAACTCTAACCCCACCCAAACTAATCCCACCCATCATATTCCTAAACAAAATGCAAAAAAAAGTCCGACTTGCGGATGTCCCACCCATTTTAAATGAAGTTCAACTGAACTTCTGAATTTACAGTTAATCTACCCCCTAACATCTAGCTGTAAGGCAAAACAAATGCACAAAACAAACATAAATTATTAGTACCAACACATCATTATTAAAAACCAAATAATTCAACACAACCAAATACCATCATTATTCTTAAAATTAATACACCTTAATGCTAAATACCATCATTATTCTTAAAAATTAATACACCTTAATGCTAAACCCAACTTATAACTAACATCGCAATGCGCAAATTATTTCTTAAATTAAATACACCTTAAAACTAAACACACACACACACACATACCACATTGCATTAAAAAACGCAACATAGTAGAAGAAGTTCAAATATATATAGGCCTACTATATATTTGAAACCTCTTGCTGAGTCGCCAACAACCTTTCGCTATGAAAGTTTGTTGGCGACTGAAGAGCAAGAGAGTATAGCTCCTATCGCTCCTCGGGTTTTCAAGGAGTGGGGGAAGTTGTTTCACCCCAGTACAGTGTTCAGATCCAGTCCAATTCGCAGCAGTGTTAAAAGGAAGGCGAAGGAGTGGGGAGCAGCATATGCACAGCAGCAACGCAAAACCAAGGTTTGAGGTTAGAATTATCCATGTGCAGTAGCGCTAAAGTGAGTAATACAGGACTAGGCGCATGCGCAATAGCATAGTCACTATTCCGATCCGGAGAACTCGTTGCATGCGCAGCAGGTTTGAGGTTAGAATTATCCATGGCAGCTGCCATGTTTGGTCTGGTTTCACCACATAGAGTCAGCAACCGGTGGTGACCGGTCATTGGCCTAGAAGGAGTAGGGAAAGGTGGTGACCGGCCATTGACCCAGAGGAGTAGGGGAAGGAGTGGGGGAAGGGGGGGGAGGGGGGGGAGGGGGGAGGGGAGGGGGGGGAGGGGGGGGAGGGGGAGGGGGGGGGGAGGTCATTGACCTTTCCGGTCGGTCATTGACCCCAAAGAGTAGGGATAGACACAGAACCCTACTTCTCTTACTACTCAGGTGAAAGTCGGTCAACCAGTCATTTGCTTGCCATCTGCCGCCATCTGGCTGGAGTTATTGCCTCTATAAAGGTGGGTAGTTTATCGCGCTACAAACATTCATTGCCTCGCATCCGCTCGGGTCATCATCTCTCGTTAGTTTTATGTTATGACTACTTCACTTACTAGGTTTGAGGTTAGAATTATCCATGGAATAGCCTTCGTAAATTCTAACCTATAAAATTACTACTCTGGCGTTCTGTTTCAATTTCTTTTACACTTCATTTTATATCTCAGTCTTCTTTTAACTTCTGAACTTAACACATCGGTTATAATGACTGCACAATGTTTAAAATTAAAGCTTTTGCGAACACAACACATATTACAAAGTACTTCTAAACCTTCAATTTCAAAGTGTAGAACTAATTTAAATAGAATTAGGAAGAAGTACAGTTTTAACCCATTATACTCAAAGACTTCGCAGGTTAATGTTGATGATAATGTTATTTACAACATTTTACATTCTATGTTACAATTCAACAACTTTGAACTTGTTACACCTATCGACTGTGTTCAACAAGTTTTTTTTATTTTACCCCTACTATTCCTCATATAAACGCTGTCACCACAATTCCTACTTCATGCTCCTCTATTCTCTTCAGCTGAGCTAAGATGTTGAGGTTAGAATTATCCATGGCAGCCGCCATGTCTGGTTCAGTTTTACCACATAGTGTCGGCAACCGGTTATTGGTCTAAAGGAGTGGGGGAAGGGGTGGTGGGGGGAGGTTGCCGTTTTATAAGCCCTCTCCCTAGGCGGCATTTCTCATTCGATCGCCAACTTTCATACGATAAACACCTCTCCCATGGCACGAATCAATTATCCCGCTATCACCAACTACTTCAACTTAAAACTATTTCTGTAGTGATAGTTGGATAGAATTTTTTAAAACTTACTCTGGATGACCTTGACATATTTTCCAGATCCCAATTGATAAGGTTTGAATTTCAATTTTAAACTAACTCTTAATTTTTGTTCAACTGTTAGAGTTTCGTTAACACCGACGAATTTCAATTTTTAACTAACTTTTAATTTTATGCGCAAATTCACTTCACCCTAACGCCAACACTATCGCCATCTCCACCCCGACCTATATGGCATAAAATATAACTACAGCATCTCATATATACACTCTAACCCCCACCGGAAGCTATGTGACATAGCAGCTGGCGCCAGCTGCTCGAGCAGCTGCTCGGCAGATGGCACGACTTCCGGTCCAGAAGTAACCAAAAACACACTACTTCCATGTACTTCAAAGGTGTTGATCCCTATTGGTAGAGACTTAAATTTCTGAGGAGCGATCTTCACTGTGAGTATCCATATTCTAAAATGCTATAGAACTCAAACGTTCATGTGGTAATGACATCTCTATATACAGCTTTGTAATAGATTTAGAAAGTAAAATACGTAATGACATAAAAAATAGTTTATTTCAATACAATTCGTAATAATATAATTTACAGAATCTTTTCTTATAAATACGACAGTAACTGATAAATAAATAAAGGCAAGCGTTGTACTCGATCTAAACGCCCGCTGCCAAGCTGTAAATATGCCCGGGGTGCGGGCTCATGAGGGAATATTTTGCACAAGACAGGTTCATTTGAAACATGAATTAATTACTTTGGAAGTTCTCCAAGATATGGAACTGAATTAGACCCTGTTAATTAGCATGTATGTAGCCCTTCGGCGGCAGCCGGCGGTCGCGGATACCATTATATCGGTTGGTTATTACACAAATATAATTTACAGTTTTCAATAAACTAGCCAATACATAGTATAAGTTATTATTTCGCCATCCAATTAAGCTTTTAATAACTTCATTACGCTAAGAGGGCACGTGACCATTTTTAATTAAATTACTTGCAAGTGCAACAAATTCTGCGAACTATCATTATATAGACAGCTTCTAATCTAACCGTCGATAATTAAATGGTGCATGCAAGAAAGTTTGGATATATTTTAGCTCGCTTTACTTTAAAGTTTTTGTTTTGTAATAAATTGTTGGATAAAACAAATACACATCCAATAACTGTGGGAATGATGTTATTAGATTGTGGTCTGCCACAATTATTAAAGGGGAGTATTCAATTTAAAATTAACCGGATTATTGTAATGCTTTCAGGAGCAAAAACTTCCCCTTTTTCAAATCTTTAAAAAATCGAGCCTTACTAAAAAGAGTAATGTGGAAATACTGATACGTAATGGCAATGGTTTAGCTCTTTTTCATATTTTAGTCTAGAATTACAGTGACCCTTTCAAATACCTCAAATTTAATATGTTTCTTTTTTAATACTTGACGTAGAGTTTCTTGCTCATGGCACAAAAGTGGAAGAAGAAAATACAGCACTTTGGTGCATTTTATTCTTGCTTCTTTTACTTACACAGATTCCAAAGCATTATTACGCATCCATTCATCGAGCTTTTCTTGGGTTTTGTAACTATGTTGTAGACATCCGTAATATAACATGAATACACAATGAAAACGTTCACTCGTTGACTTTTATGGGTTTCCTAGTAAGAACCCCACATCAAATTGGATCAAGGGACTAGGAAATACTCACAAATCCCATTACAGTACATAGAAACCGAATCCTGTAAACCGGAATAATCCGATATCCGGTATGTAACAGACAGACATAAGTCCCCCTGTAAACAGATGATTCTGCGGGACACAATGCTCCTGACAGCCACCCCAGTGTCCTGGCCTGGCCATTACTTACACTACCTGGGGGTGGCAAATTGGCCAGATGCGAGGGCACCAGATGCCCAGTAATGGCCGATATTACCCCAATAATCCATTTCGGTTTATACGTCGAGGGCAGGAGGCAGGAGGCAGGAGGTTATTGCTTTTGATTTACTAGGTCGACGTGATCGGCAGGGCGATGGTGCATCTGTTTACAGTCAGGTGCTACCCGGGGGCGAGGGTCCAGGGTGCTACAGGGTGGTCCACCGATGCAGGTGATGATCTCGGTCGAAGACAATGTTGTCGGATGGCGATATGAAAATCCACTGGAAGATCCTGTCCTGGAACCGTGTATCAGTTTAAAGTTTGTTTTGTTTTAGAAACCAAGGCATTTGAAAAGTGGGTTATCAAGAACCCTATAAACTGAAAAAATAAAATTTGAAAAACTCAATTACAATAACTTAAGTTTCTCAATATATCATCAAGGTTGAAAAATATACAATGCCTTGTAATATTGAGTATGCTAACACACGCATATCTGCAACTGGGTTAAGACATATGACAATAGTTTTGAAAGTAAATAAAGTGCCCACAAACAAAGTTTAACAACAACAAATATATTTAAGATCCATTTTTGTGTTCACAGAATTTTCTTCCCTTTGGCTAATTTAATGGAAACCCGTTTTTAGCAAATTATAAAAACGACCTTTTGTGACTCCCCATTTTGTGTCACTCATGTCAATATTTCTCAATTATTATTTTGCTTTTACTTCATGGAGAACTATGAGTATTGAGTTTTCTCCTGATGTACATAATCTTACATACTGTACATAATCTTATACATTATAAGACTTTAAGTAAATTTCGATTCATTTCGACCAGAGTACACGTTTGATATTTCAATGTGTTATTAAAACGTAATATAGTAGTTAATTAAAATTTAATTAAGTTTTTGTATGTTAGATTTACATATATAACTACAGAACGGTCAATTACTCAAAAACTTTTACGCACCAAGACTTGTCTTTTTTAATGAGGACCACCCACATTAAAAATCACCCTTTATATTTTTTTATAAACATAAATTAGAGTAAGAATTACAAACACTTAACTTCGTAACGTTTGACAAAAATTCCAATGTAGCGGCTCATTTACTCTACTGCAATAGCCAAACAAACATCGAAACAAAACCGAGTGTGTTTTGAAATCGCTTTTCAAACATCACCTTTTTCAACCCTAGCTCGTGTTTAATCTGTGTGAACAAGTGATATCTTTAGACGCCGTTGAATGAGAGAGACTCGGCGTGTGTGTGTGTGTGTGTGTGTGTGTGGGTCTGGATAAAAGTGACAAAGGCGCAAAGACAGTCAAGTGGCGTTGGGTGGCAAAGGTTCCCGCTCGCTACTCGCTACTCGCTCACACGCTCACACGCTCGCCTGCTTAGCCCGGCCGAGTAATTGCCACTTGTGGCCACGCTGTTCGTTTATTACATTCTTTGCACTGAATGTCAACAGGTGAGCGGACTCTTTATGTCCCTCTTATTAAATCACTAAACTCTCTACTACTCATGGCGCCAGAAAAGAGCGATAATTGAAGTTTTGACTTGTCCTGCTTTAGTTTTGAAAAGTAGATATCATAAATCTATCACTGAGATATGATTACTTACATACATGATTATCACTACATCACTTATAGTTTATAAATATACTACCTTTTTCAGCGACTTTGCTCACGTTACTCGCCGTCAGGATTAGCTCGTTCGCTACGCTCACGCTATGTATCGCTGAGAATAATCTATGGAATACCTTAAATTGGAATTGTTCATTGAATTTGTTTCCAAGCAACATAATATATAACAAAATATGTTTTAAAATTTTTTTATATAAGCATTTTTTTATTTTTCGTAAAAAATAATATAATTTGTAGTAAAAAGTATTTAATGTTACTATAGATACCTCAAAGAATATGTGTACAAAGTTTCATGATGATCGGTTGAGTAGTTTTCTTGTGAAAGTGTAACAAACGGACATTCTCATTTATAATATTAGTACCGGTACCATAGGGAGCATAAGGAACGAAAATATTTCAATAATACGTCATATATTACACAAATCGCCAATCAGTCTAATGAGAAGTTGGGTTTTAAAATGTTATGTTTCAAGTCGAACTATTTACTAATTACTTTTTTGAGAATTTCACTTCTCAGGTCCTGTAAGTAATTTATTTCACTAAAACAGGAGCCTAAACCATTCTTTAGAAATGAGTTGTACTGAATATATTGTAAATAATGTTTTTTTGTTTATTAAAACTTTAACTGACATATATTCAACATGCATTTGGGTTTTATGACCATTCATAATCTAAGTAAAACCTATGAAAAGTGAAATTTGTTTTGATGTTTAAGTTACAGACAAAAGTCTAAAGGAAACTATGCATATCATTAGAGAACAAAAAACCCAACCCATGTGGCAGATCCGTCCTGTTTCAAATTACTATAACGCAGTGTTAAGGGAGGGGGGATTTAACGTTTCTTTTGTCTTCATTCCGCCTTATAAGTATATAAGGTGACTGGGTCTTATGGTTATTACTTGAGGGGTGAGGCCAGCACAGGATCAAACAAAGAGGGGAGGCCGTAATAATAATCCTGCAAAGTGAATATACCCGAAAAGGAAGAATAGCGGCTTGTTTGCACTCGCTAAGTTGTTACAGTTGTAAAAGAATCTTTCGTGTCACTGAGTGAACAACTTCAGACAGACTTTCGTTATTTTTATACTCAAATATATCTATAGCTGAACACTGTTTGGTATATTTGTCTACGTCAAATATAAAATAAAAATTTCATTACAAATTTTACCTTAACAGTAAATTGTAAACAAAAATATTTCGATCTATATTTTATTTTCAAACAATACTAGTTATTAAATTACTAAGGAAAGGTTTTAACTCGTTGGAAATAGTTATTGTAATATTTAATTCTTAGCATGTAAAAAGCTTGAAGTAATATTAATTTAATATAAAATTGGTACAAAAACAAATTATATATTACAAATGTTTATTAAACTCAAATAGAAATGTTTTCCTGTGTTTTGTTTCTTTTTATGAAAAATACTTTCTATTTTAAAAATCAATGTTCATGAACACAATGTAAAGTGATTGCCTTAACTTAGTTATCCACAATATCTTAACGTCGCCAACAGGGAATACGCCTCAAGTTGCTTGCGTCATTCAAAGTGGCTTGTTTTACCCACAACTATATTATAGTAAAACAATATCGATTAAAAGACTTTCAATTACTAAAATTTTACTCTAATTTGGTCCAGACAACAACAGTTATGTTTTTGTTTAAGTTATGAAAAACAAAAATATTTTTTCGTAGTTCTTAGAATGTATAGCCTACAATCTAACCTACATGTTTTGTAATTAAAAGTGTAAAGTGTTTTTACTTTCAGGTGAGGATCTCTTTATATTATGATCTATCAGAGGATGTAATGTTCACTAAAGATTTTGATTCATGCTTTTTTACATTAATTTGCATTTAATTTTAGCAATACAGCTAAAATTTAATACCGGGTGACCCAGACCACCCGTACATCCGTTTTAAAACTTACTGAATTAATGTTTAACAAAAAAAAAAAAAAAAAAAAAAAAAAAAAACTGTGCCATAATAGGCAAAACCAGTTATGTTCTATCGATTGACATTTTCAATGTACAGGGTGTACCAGAAGTCACCTTTACAGACCTGAAGTCACCAAATTTAAATACAAACCCCGACTTTTTATGAAATTTTTGGATTCCAAACGTAATTTTAAGACAACTTTAAAATTTTATTTGTACCCATAATCTTAATGGTTTAGGAGATAATTGAGATTGGAATTTATATTTTTCATTAGAATAAAGTAGAACAAAGTTTAAAATCCATTATCTCTGAACATTTATGGTTAAACAGGCTTTTCACAGCAGAAAAATGAATTTGACTTTCTTTTAAACATTGTTCCATCATAAATTCTCAGTTTTTCATCAATTAATTTACTTATCCATGAAATTTACAATATGGCGGATATGATTCAAAATGCGTGTTTAACGAAAAACTATACGTGATAATCTATATTTTATAATGGAATATTATTTAAAATAAGGTTCTAAGATATGTTCATGTTTTGAAAGTTATGTTTAACGTAAAATAATAAGAAATAATTTAGGTGAACTTTTTCCAATGATGTTATTTTCATGGGAAAAAATAAATTTCAACCACCATTATCTCCTAAACCGTAAGGATTAGGGGTACAAATTAAATAGTAAAGTTATCTTAATATTAAGTGTAGAATCCAAAAATTCCATAAAAAGTCGGGATTTGTATTTAAAATTAACGGATTTAGGTCTAGATAGGTTACCTCTTGTACACCCTGTACATTGAATTTGTGTCAATCGTAGAGCATAACCGGTTTACCTATAATTTCACCACTGGCTTTGTAAAAAAACTGATTGTTTGAGTTTTACAAGGGGTGTACGGTTGGTACTGACACACCCGGTATATTCGTCGTTGAAAAATTCGTAACATAAATCTTCAATTACTTTACTGTATAATATTTTTAAAGAGAAGTTTTCTCAAATTAAATCTTATTGTACTAGCAATTCAGTGTAAATCCGGACCTGTGCAGTCTTAGGTTGATTACGTGTGTTGGGGTCGTCTCCCCCAAATAAGAAGATCAAAAAGGGGAGACATCGGTGCAAATTAAATAAGCCCAGACAAAAGAATAATCTGCGAATAGAGTGCTTCCCTCTAAGATTATGGCCCAACGCTGTTCACTTTCTAAGTAGTATAGAAACATTTTTATTAATATTGGACGTAAAAAATAAAATTATTTTAACAGAAATGTAAAATAAAGAGTTACTGTACCCTGTCTGTTTTTTACTTGAAGAATAACTACTTGAGAGTTTCATTGGACTTGGGATAAAGATTGTAACTTATGCTCCAAAATATTAACTTAAATTACGATTAGAATACTTTTTATTTACAATCTGATATTAAAGAATGTGTTGTGCCTGTGCTTTATTCTATAAAGCACAGTTTGACCAAGCCTTACTCGTTGGTTTTATAATTTTCTTTTGTTATAGTGCCGTGGGAATCATGCTATGAGTTTACACCAACAATCAACTAACTATAGGTCTACCTCCGCACAGTTAACAGCTGTTTCAAAAAGAATGTTTCAATTTTTTTTTTGTCAAACTTTATTTTACAATCTGTTCAAAATACATAGAACAATAAGTAAAAATGATAAAAATAATATTCACATGAACAAGTATTTGTCCAGTGACAAATCTTGTTAATTATTTACTGCAAATTAGGCAAATCTGTATGGCAGGTCCAACACTTTAACACACCTTTTTAGTCTTTAAATAGAGTCACTATTATCAAGTAAGTTCACAGCAAGATTGTTCGGATGACTTTCCAGCTTCATTTGATATTTTTCACTGAATCTTGTGATCTCTTCTTCAACAGTTGGCATTTTCAGGTCGTCGTGTATAGTTTTGTTTGAAACATACCATGGAGCACAGAGTAATTTTCTTAAAGTTTTAGACTGGAACCTTTGTATAATGTTAATGTTTGATTTGCTAGCTGTCCCCCTAAGTTGTATACCGTAAGTCCAAATAGGTTTGATAATAAATTTGTAAAGCAAAATTTTGTTAGACAATGACAATTTTGAACTTTTACTCAGTATCCAATTTAATTTCCTTACTTTCAATTCCATTTGAAGTCTCTTATTCCAAATATGATTTTTCCAGGTTAATTTTTGATCCAAGTGTAGACCCAAATATTTTACATTGTCCACTTCAGTTAATAAAATATTATTCAAGGCAACTGGTGGGCATGTACCTTGCCTAAGAGAGAATGTGATGTGTGTGGATTTAGTTTCATTTACCTTAATCCTCCATTTTGTTAGCCAAAGCTGTAAATCATTTAGGAAATCTTGCAAGTGATCAGAGGCTATTTGAGGCGAGTCATGCATTGATAATAAAGGAGTATCGTCCTCGAATGTGGCGACTTCAACATTTTGGTTTGTAGGAATATCAGATGTATATAGTAGGTGTAACACAGGTCCAAGTACACTCCCTTGAGGAACCCCAGAGTGGTTCGGTTTGAGTCAAGTTAAGACATCTTAAAATTTAATTTGGAAGAATCGTTCACTCAAGTAGGATTTTAACAAATTGTAATATGTATGAGGTAGGGTAGATTTAATTTTGAAAAGGAGACCAGTATGCCACATTTCATCAAATGCCTGTTGCACATCCAAAAACGCGGCAGAACAGAACCTTTTTGGTTCAAATGTGTTTTTTATCATATCTACTAATCTGTGAGTCTGTTCAATGGTCGAATGTTGTTTCCGGAATCCAAACTGATCTTCAGGAATTAAGTTTGAGTCTTCAATGACAGGATTCAATCTTTTAAGTATAAGTTTTTCTAGCAGTTTTGATAGGATTGGAAGTAAACTAATTGGCCGATAAGAAGAAACGTCATTTGGTGGTTTACCCGGTTTTGGAACCACAACCAACTGAGCAATTTTAAATTATGTTTCAAATTGGTGTTATTTCATTTTTGTTTACATTTCGTTATTATTTAGTTAGCGAAATGGCAACCCATAAGACCGAAGTTAAAAATTAGAATTTCTTAACTTAATTTTAGACAAAATTATATTTTTGCTGGCGTTGAGGCTGTTTCTGAACTTATTTTTGGGCCAAAACAATCTTAAAGGCAAAGTTTAAGCAAAATTTACTGGCTATATCTCAAGATAGTGGATTTTGTCGCTACAGACGCTCCTAGAATTATAGTCTAGAATTATTTATTAAACTAAATATATAAATTTTAAATATTTTACTTTGTTTTATGGCTCTCATTAAAACTATATCAATATATTTGTAGCAACACAAATATAAATATATTTGGACAACACAACGAGGGACAAGACTAATGAAAAAACTTCTTTCACTATACCCAAAATCAGTCCAAAACGCCAAACCATAATCATTCACTAAACATTGGGCTGTGTAAACTGTTATAATGTTTTTATGATAAGATATTCCCAAAAATATTAACCATCGATTTTATTGTCCTGATCCTAATTTAATACTGCAATTTCCCTAGTGAAACCAGCTTCCCTCGCTTTGTAAGTTCATGGTAGTTTTATAAGTTAACTCGGTTTGTAAATAAATCTGGGGAGATTTCCATAAATCTTTTATATTCAAGTGCTGTATAATACAATTTATCTGTAAATGTTTAGTTTTGCTCACAATACTGTAGCGCTAAGGAAACCTCCCCTCTAGTAATTTGGAGCACAATCCCCTGCAGGTTACGGGGTTTTATGATGATAACTGTTCTGGCCTTCTCCCTGCGGTGCAGTTAATTATACTAGGGGAGTAAAGGCTAATAACTAAGTGAATAAAACTGTATAATCATAATATGTGTCACAGGAGGGGCGACATAAAAGAATATGTCTCCTCCGGATAGTGCTACTTACATTTTTCATTGCTTTGGCTTAAGAATAACCAGTGTTCTATGCTAAGTATTGCGCTGAGATAAGTTGGCGTTTGTTATGTGCTGAACACTTATGTACATTACTGATATTTGAAGTATGTATATTTGTTTTCTAGGATAAGCTTATAAGTGATATCAGGATTAGCATT
Organism: Neoaliturus tenellus; assembly: GCA_030545055.2. Taxonomy (NCBI): domain Eukaryota; kingdom Metazoa; phylum Arthropoda; class Insecta; order Hemiptera; family Cicadellidae; genus Neoaliturus; species Neoaliturus tenellus. The sequence goes on along the minus strand of CM061534.1, from coordinate 48,364,906 downwards.
ACAGTACCGTATAGTAAAATTATCATGTTTAATCTTTACTTAGTTCATTACCTTTTATTGATTTATCAACTTGTAAGGAAATATATTTTCATTACTCTAAGAAATGTCTCCCTTCAATAAGTCACTTTCGAGACTAGTAATGAACACTACTATTATTCTACACGCCAAATTGACAAGAACGATATTCACTAATAGAAAATAAAATGTAACACTATAATTATTTTAATGGCTGATTTGCAGATTAAATAGAACGAAATTCGAGTTATAAGACTATAGATAATTTTCTGTAACTTCAAGATTGGTTTGTTTGAATTTTTTATGCATTTGTATCGAAACTCTTAAGCTGATTGAAGTATAATTTTTTTATTTTCCAGCAACTAATATAAATGCATAAGTTATAGTACTAATGGGGGCCGAATACTATTTCGGCAAACCTATATGCTTAAGTAAAGATATTAGTCACTCTGAAATTTTGAAACAAAGAAGGTTCGTTTATCTTCCAAACACGAGCTCACTCGCTCTGATGACTTGCCCCCCACAACAAGCTCGTTTGCTTCGCTCACAGGCCTTTCACAGATTTATAATATGAGTGGTATTATGAGAGGTGAACTAGTATGTGGAGCTTACTTGTAAAATTGGTAGCTGATTTTATGATTGTTACTTTTTGTTTTGTTTTCCTATCATTAAAGTGCAATCAAATAAATTCTAACAATGGTAGCATTGCAAGTTGATTGTGCAAGTACAACAGTTGGTATTAGTTATTCAACATTAAGACGATAAACAGATTGTGAAGCCGTTGTCGCTAATGTTGTGAATGCCTGAGGCCTCTTGGTAATGAGTTGCTCTGGTAACATAAGCCCAACAAATAGCTCACTGTTGCAAACTCATGTGGTTATGTTAATATTATGTCTTCCAAATATACATATTTGTATTTGATGTAGAATTTGTATACACCATGCATTTTTTATTCAACTATGCATATTCGCTACGCTAATCTGGATCTGTGTACCTATAATTTTATGTATCGACTGGACCACAAGTGTATTTCGCTTATTTATTACTAAGTAATAAACGCTCATTTGATTAGCTGAAGAGATCATGTAGTAAACTGTACAAAAACACTTCTATTTAAAACACGTCTGAAGTAATTAAATCAAAGCTTGTCCTTTAATTATCAATATTAGTAAAATAAATATATTTAGGACGATTACAAAAAATATTATAGCTACATTCGTGTGCAACATAATTAATTAATTTTACGTGATTAGCAAGTGCTTCGTTGCTTTTAATGCAATCGAGCTCTGTCAAATAGTGACTGTTTTGCTGCTATGTAGTTTTATCCATTAAGTTTAACAATGTGTTTGAAAAATTTTGTTCAACGCTAGTGAAGCAGAAATTTCACCCTTCCCGGGCTACATTAAATTACCGGCTGAGACGGTATTATTTAAGGCAAAAGTTCAAAACATAATGTTGTATTTTTTTGTTATTAATTTGTTCCAAATAATTCATACGTAATAAAAAAATCTTTCCACTGCTGAAATAATTTTTCTGCACATGTTATAAGGAAAATCAAATTTGAGAAGACGCATATATCCGTCTTTGACCCGCAAGAAAACTTGGATGAACGTATATATCCGTAAACCGCCCAGAACGACAATCGAGAAGTATGAAAACTGCTGATAATTTGGAGTATTTTTGCGGGCGGAGGAGGGATCTATCCGTTTATGTAATTTTGTTGTAATTATGATGTTTATTTACTAAACATCATAATGTTAAAAACATTTCCTCTTAAAAACAGTTAAAAAAGCTAAAAATGCAAGAACTACAATACATTGTGCGTCTGGTTCTCCGCTGTCTTCGCCAGAATCATTTTTCATATTATAGTCATTTTTACTGCCAAATATGAAATCTCCTTCAGATATACTTCTTATTTAACATTTTATAACATTTTCAGCAAAATTTGGTCATTTTGAAATAAAACTCATAGTACTTCATTACATAAATGTAAACAAACACTCGCTGTAAGGCCCCAGCGCAAACTGACAGTTTCGCGCTACACATGTGTTTTTTTTTGCATGAAACAGATGAAAAAGTCACTGGACATAATCTAGCTAACTGTAAAAACTAAATTACCCGTCAAAAAGTCAATATAATGTTTATAATCGTAATATATTCAACATATGTTTTTCGTACTTTTGGACGGATATAACGGTCTTTATCCCGGAAAAGAAAATTTTTAAAACGGATATATCCGTTTTCAGCCCGGAATAGGAATGAAGTTTAACGGATATATCCGTCAATAGCCCGGGAAGGGATCAATATTATTTTTAATGTAAGATGGCAAAATAATATCGATACCCCGTATTTTGACATTACTAAATCGTTGAGGATTAAATCGTTCAACACAAGTTCTAGGGTTAATTGCGATCTTAATTGATTTTTTGTTAAAAATGTTGATAATTTTTCGCGTTGATAGATTGGTAAATTTTCTGATACATTGACGATTAACTGTGAATACAAACTAAGTAAAGACAAAGAAAGTAATAAGACTATTCAAAACTATGAAGTAAATTATGTTGGTTTAAAAATATTGATAATATGGAACATATTATACGAAGAAGTAAAACTGCTACTACCTTGTAAAAGCATATATTTTTATTGCATCATAATGATTTTTTTTAACAGTTTTCATCTTTTAAAATAGAATTAGTGTAATTAATAACTACCAAAAATTGAAATAATTTTTATTGTACTGTTGTATTTGTTTATTGCCTTCTAGTTTTAATTAGTTGTTACGCAATTAACGAAAACTTAAAAATTGCCTAAACACACATGAAATAGTTAAGTAGGCCCTAACATAAAAAATATCTTTTGACACACAATTGGTTTCAAATACTCTTTAAGAAAAAATAATATTCACTAATTTTTAATACTTTAAGAGAGAAAAAACAATAATCAGGGAGTCATGATACTGTACATCACTGTGGGTGATTTGTGGAAAACTGTGGTACTAGGAGTTCATTACCCCGCAGGCTCCGTCCCCCGGTCTTTACATTCCGTGTTACCCGTGTAGAGCAAGTTATCGGGCATGATTATTCACTACCTTTATTTCAATAAAGCATGAACGTGTGCTGTATTATTATAATAATCTATTGGTGATGTCCCGTTTACAACTATTTAAAATAATTATCATAAATAATAATTAATTTGTGACGTCAGTTCTTTTTAGCTTCATTTTATTACTTCTCTTTTGTAACGGTTAAAACCTTTTTAAATGCTTCCTTGAGCTTAGTTATTAATGGTTAAATCGAAAACCAAACTCAAACAAAGTTAAATCTAATAACATTTGTGGTAACGAAATTAAATTTTATGCCATAACAAATATTTATTTTATAATTTGAAACTAAAAATTCACAATTCGAGACAGTTTCAAGTCACTACTAGCACCTGTCAATCAATTATCGTTGATTATGTGAACACGAAATATGAATTATAGATTACAACTGTAATAGCAGAGTCTGGTTAATTAATGTACACTAATGTGATGTGGGTGTCGGCTGCTAAATGAACTAAAACTTGATTACTTATTCTGGTTCTTTAATACTTTAGTTGCTTCCTCGGTTATTTTCAGTATTTTCATACCACTTTCAGTTTCACAAAAATATTGCTTTGTACTTATTTTATATTTTCCAAATATTAACTTTTTATTTTGACGTTGTAGCTTCAGTATTGAATGAATCGATTTTACAGTTCGGCAGGTATTATTTTTAAAGATTACCTCAAAAACTGCCGTAACGCTAGTTAGGGCCATATATTAACAGGTTTTTACAAATTTTTCAAGTTCAAAAGATATATAAAACTTGATCACCAATAAATATGTTTTGATAAATATCTACACAAAATTGAAATCAACACACCCACACACTTGGAATGAATTGCACATAACCTTGCAGATGTTCAAAAATCTATTATAAAACAACTAAGAATTTTAAAAATAAACCTGCCTAGTAAATTAAAGAATCTGATTTTATAAGTAATAAACAGCAAATTTATATATATTTTGGTCGCTGAACGTATACAGTATTTTGAATGTAGGTATTTAAGAACATTAGCGATACAATATAATCAAGTTTTTATGACACATGTCGTTTTTGTGCGTCCATTAACCACGTATATTAACAAGTATATTTAAATGAGCACAATATATTTCAGTAAATTATATAATTCAAGTCACATAGTTTGTTTTATATTCAAGCAATGTTTCACACTTGTTATTGAATGCGTCTTTTAAAGATTGCCACCCCATGAAGGAATAAAAAACCAGGGGGAAATCACCGTGGATTGAATGAGTGTCGACAAAAGAATAATATTGGGGTGGAGGGTTGCTCCCCGGAAATTCACCCATTGTTTTCTTTGTTCGTAATTAAATTATAGAGTTTCTAATTAATTACAGATCGAAAAAAACGTTACAAATTTCGTTTTCACCCGATTGAAAAATTGATTAAAAGCAAGCTTTAAAATAGAAAACCCAATAAATAAAATCGCGGCTTGTGAAGTATATTTTGTTTATATGCTAGGAAGTTCCCTTACTTTGGAAAAATTAATATACAATTAGTACATTTGATGCTTTAAACGGTTTGATAAGAAGTTATGATTAGCTCAGTAGAGTGACTAAGAGTTACCAGGTAGAACTGTGAATTATACCACAACGTCAAAGTATCTTGCGTATTTTATAACGTACATTAATTTGTGCTTAAAGGCTCATTACATGTTTACATGGTTTGGTTTGTGCATAGTTAATGTGAAAACTAGGCAGAGTATAATAGATATTTAAAATGTGTTTATACTAGAAAGTAATTGTTTATTTAACTTAGTTTGAGTTAATTCATGAATTTGTATCTTTTGAATTTACAGAATATTTGAGGACTACGGAGTTTAATAGTTAAATAGTTAGAGTTAAATAGTTTCGAGGCATAAAATACTTCGTATCTAATAAACATGTAGGAAAAATGATAAAATAAAAAAATGGTCAAATCATCATTTATTTGAACCCGTTTAGATTCTCTTAATCACAATTCTACTCACATCTGTCAATTTTTCATTCAACAGAGATATTTTTTTTAGAGCTTTCAAGTTTTGTAACAAGGTTTAAACACATGAAAAATGAATGGCCTATTATCTTTGACTTAATCTAATATAAAACCTGACTCTCAAGGGGGCCTAAATCTTAAAAAAGTAAATGGTTAAACTTTTATGTTTAAGTAAACTAATTTTTTAATACCTTGAAATAAAATTGGTCGAGACCAATTGCATACTTGAATGTGTGCTGTTGGTGTACCAAAGAAATAACTTTTATAGACCTTTAGTAAAAAAGGATATATTTATGTTTATTGATCACATCGATCTAATATTTTCAAATTTATTTAACATTGGTGCAAATTATGAAAAAAGAATAAAAAATAGTACTCTGTGGACCTCATAAAATGTCTGGCTTATAGAGTTGTGCACTTAAAGGGAACGAAAGGGGATTTTTATTTTCGACATACAAGGTGTTGTCACGTAAATTTTCAGTTTTACAGTATCGGTCAGCTGGTTTTGCGGGTGCTGAATAACCTACATGTATATTTTTTACAAGAGATCCATGTCTTCTAAGAGTTACATAATGAATGATGCTTATAAGGTATAGGTAAATAAACTCTCGAAATGTGTCGGCAATCCTAGAATCAAACCAGTGAACTCTTGAACCACTTTCCATGACTTAAAACCCTCTGAGTGGAGAAACACTTAAGAAATTTTTAAACTATAACAGATTTAATCGATAAATAGTTCTTAAACGTTTCAAATTATAATAAATTAAAATATTTTTAGTCACATCAGTATTTTAAAACATATTGATAAAACATGACTCCTTTAGTAATTGATCTAAAATTCAGGGACTATACCTAATTAAGCTAATTGCAGAAGGGAAGTGAGTTTATGTCTTACCCTTGGTTCTCCAGGTCGTCCAAGCAGCCCCTTCAAAGTGATCTAGGTGGTGCAACTAACTGCTTGAGGGGAGCATCCCCCCGACTCTCCCCCTGCACACCACGAGGGTCTTCTAAATACGGATGTATACTCTCTGGTTTTTCTAACAATATACATTATTATCTCCTTCAAAGCAAATCTGAATAGCGTTTACTTAAGTTTTTATAGCATTACATGCTACACGTAGGCCTAGATGTTTCATAGACTTCTCGTTGACTTATCATGGACTGCATGTTGAAGAAATAGAATAAAATTAGTGTTAAATGTTTCGGTTTTATACCACACTTTACTGTATTGCATTTGAAGAATAGTTCTATGAAACACAAATAAAGAAAGAAGTTCAATTTTAATTTCTCATTGAGTGTATTTTGTTTCCTGGACAAACACTGATCGATAAAAATTTGACAAATACGTAAATGCCTTGTAAATTTCCATATAAAAACATCCAATCATTGTTTAAGTTATTTAAGTGGAAAGTTAAGTTTGTTCTTTAAATACATTTAAACTTACATTTCGCAACAGAGGATTCAAAATCTCGTATAAGAGATTGTTAAAAAAAATTGTACTATAAGGTAAACTATAAAAGCATCATTTTTATTTAATTTCAAAACATTTTTTCAGCAATATTTTATTATTTTATTTTTAAGTATGATTGAGTTCCATGTGACTATTTTCATCACACACAATATTAGTATTATACAGTGACTGCTGACAGGAACTTTCTTGGGTGCATTACAACACCTGTTCAGCAATATTATTTCCCAAATCTGAGCTCAGCCCGCGGTTTACCCAAGCTGTTCAGGCGTGTCCCCCCTTGCCCCCCCTCACCCCCCCCCCCCACCCCAAGGAAGTGATCTAGGTGGTGCAACTAACAACTTGAGGGTATCGCCCTCGCTGCCCCAGCATCCCTCCCAGAAACCTTGATTAATGTTACCAGACGATCACGGACTTTCCTGTTAAGGTCATCTGTTTCCCAACGGCTAAGAATTTATAACCCACGACTCATGAAAACCACATCATAATAAACTTAAACTTCTTAACATAAATGTAAATTTGACAATTAGTAATTCAAATTATTAACAGTCAAATATACTGATAGAAAAATATAATTGCAACTACAGTATAGAATTTGGTGAATTCTATTATTTTTTAAGTATTACATATCTATTTATGTTTATTTTACATGAAACCAACCATAACATTTTAAATAAAAATTCAAATAAAAAATTCAATTAAGTTAAAAATATCAATAAATTTTATAATTTTTTATTTCAAAAGATTTTACTAAAGAATTAAGAGAAACATTAAATCATGGGGAAATGTAGAAAGATAGGTTAAAATAAGGGTTAGATTAGGCTTTTTCAGGCCTCCTAGTAACTATTTGTAACCAGAGTGGACATCGGCTTGACTTCTGTGATGTCATATACAGATGAAAAATTGAAATATTAGGCTAGTTAGGGGTCGTCCATAAATTACGTCATCGCTTTTTGGCCATTTTTGGACCCCCCCCCCGCCCTCCCTAAAATCATCCTACCATCATAATTTGTCCCACCTCCCCCCTCTCGAAAAAATCACGTCATTTTTAACAAACCTCCGTTTCAAGTAAAAATAATGCTTTTAAACACTACATGACAAACTAAAAAAATTGACCAATCAAATCTGAATTTACCTTCAGAAATAAAGCCAAAATGACTTTCTAAATGGAAAAATAAACTATAAAACAACGCCTTAAAATAAACTAATGTATTTTATAGATAATTATTTTATAATAGTTGAGTTGTGGTAGAATTTATCATTATTTTACAATTAAAATTTGATATAAAACGTCATATTTAAAATGACGTCATATCAAAGCCCACCCCCCCCTTGCATATCACCTGACCGTCATTTACAATCTGGACCCTCCCCCTCTATTTTCAGATGACGTAATTTATGGACGGCCCCTTACAACAATAAAGGAGCCAGTAAATTGAATAAACTTATTTGTGGATAAATTTTAATTCTGCCTTGCCACTGACTTGTTGGAAAGACAACTATACCATAAAGATATAAAAATATCCGCTTAATGTGTTCTTAATTAAATGATTATTTCTAAATTATTCAACCTATGTAGAGTTAGTTTTTGCATGATGTCAATGAAAGAAAAATGTGAAAATGCGGAGAAATAGTTTGGGAGTTCTGTGTGAACGGAGTTTTAATGGTCGAATAAAAGAACAAACAGGGAAGAAATCAGCGAGGGAGCTGAACATTGGGGCACTTACGAGATTCTGCCCCGGGCTCTCAGCTCTCATACGGTCCTCGCCAGGTTTAAAATGTTATTCTGGTCTTAAGTCATTAAAATCATCCTCACATTTTATGAACATAACTCTAAATTAAATCAAGTATGAAATAAAATTAATTGTTAATTTCAAAGCCATATTTTCATTTAACATACTGTCATTGTTTTAGAACGCCATGTTAAAATTTTGTTTATTATATAAGTGATATGATAGTCTTATGATATAGCCAATAACGACCGTAGTGGTGTTGATCCCCAAGTTTTGGTACTATTGCTTGTCACTTATCCCGTATTATTTTTTTGTATTTGTTCTATGTAGGGACCTTCTTAAAAAAAGTTGTACATACGAAATCCAGAGACATCACAGATTTAATTCCTAAAATGAAATATGAAAGGAAGTTTTAGTTCCCTTTTCTATAAGGTATTTGTGTAATTTCTGTCTCGGATGTAGAAAAATATATAAACTTACCAGTAGCAGAGACAGTCTACAGATGAATAGAACTGTTTAGTCATATTAAGAGTAATAAAATAGTAAATTGATTAATGAACTACAAAGAGGAAAGAATACAATAGAATACAGTACATCCATGTAAACATTTGGCAATCAACAAAGGGAAGCCAATTTACATTTCAGATTGAAAACTATCTTTGCTTATTTTATATCAGTTTGTTGTTGCTATTTAAAACTTAAAATTACGATTTCGTTAGGCTATTTAATGTCGTTATAATAAAATATAATTGCTTGACGAGTTTGAGCCCATAAAATTCTAAAATAACTTATATTCAATTTTTCCTTTGCTTTTTTAAACATTTTTTAGATCCATAAAAACTCAAATTGATGTCTCCAGTGTAGGAGTCTCATTACAAATTAAATTTTTTGAAGTTTAAATAAGATAAGTTAAAATTTTAAAGTAATTTTTTTTTGTAAAATTAAATTAACTATAAACACATTTACACACAGGTACTTTACAAAAAAACTTCTCATATTAAATCTCTCTATTGTGGATAATATTAGTTTATCGAACTCAGGAGAAATATGAAACATAATTTTTCTTTCCACTTTAAGCACGACTAACTCCGCTGAACTTTGAATGTCAACTTTAAATGAACTGAACAATGTTATTACATTTTCAGTAGGTTTAACTTCACTTGATTTCGTATTATTAATTTTACAGTGAGTTAGTGTTAGTAAAATTATTTAATCATAATGTGCTACTAAAACATGATTGTTTACGTTAATGGTGTTACAAACAGTTACGATATTTTGCTTTAAAACGTAAGCGGGAATAATAATATGATATAAGTACGTTTATTTTATTCCACATACAGACCATTTAGATTCTATTTATGTTCCGGTTGTCAGAAGGTAATGGCGCCGGAGTAATGAACCTATTTAAGCTGCTGCGACACGTTGATTATGCACACATAGAATTTTAATTATTGAATGACAAGCCAGTAATGGGCGTGGTGTCTGTTTAGCTACTGCTTACTCTCTCATGAACAATGTGTGGTGAACAGGTTAAATCATTTATCTCCTTCATTTACAAGTAGTTAAAGTGTTCTTAGAAGTGTCTATTTTACGGATGTCTATTTCACTGATTAGGTCATTTTTTGTTTCATATGTAATTTGTATTAGTTAAAAAAAAAGGAGGAAAAAGAGTGACGTAAAAATGTTGGGTGGTGCTTTTTATTCATTTAAGAAAATTAACAGTTTAAACTTTGATTTAGGTATTCAAAAATAAACTCTAAGGATTTTTTTATTCATCCATCCTTTGTTTTATAATAATGCTTTTTAAAATTTATTGGTTTGTTTTATACTTATTGTAGCATAATCTAAAATAATTGTAACTACAATTTTACTATTTTAATCCAAACTTATTAAGCTTTTAGTGCCTAACAAATAAATGCACCTTTTTCAATAAATTACACTAGTTATATTTGTTGTATAGAAATAGACGGTTGCAATAATTATAATAGATGCACTCTAAGTAAATTGTGAATTCAGTAAACATATACCCGCTACAAAATCAGCGAAAAATGTTTTTTGCACGGGATATATAAGTGAAATCTTATTATATAGCAATATTATTCTATAATCGATTCTGAACTAGTGTAGCCTAAATAATAGTAGTTTCAATAAGTTATGGTCCCTTCTCTGAAAAATCACCTAATATATTTACATTGGTCACATTTATGTCCCAAAACAATGATTACTCCGTTTTATACAGGAAGGAAATACAAAACATGAAATGTGTAGTGAAAGAGTATTGAATGGGTGTAGCGAGCACCACAGGAGTTTAAATCACATCGCGCGGCTTTCCATTCGGTCCGGCCCTGCAGCAGTGATCAGACTTGAAAACATACCGTAGTGGTGTTGATCCCCAAATTTTAGTACTATTGCTATTGCTTGTCACTTATTCTATTCAGTTGAAAAGGCGATTAACCATGTAATGGTAAAAAAACGTAATTACTTCTTATGTTCTACTTTCTATATAGAAAAATGTTATGTAACTTTAAAATCACTGAATAAAATCACTGAATAAAATTATAATACGTTACAAGGTACGGATGATAAAAATTTTGTTTTAAATGGTATTAGTAACATTGTACAGAGTGATAATTAAGAAAAATCTGACTATTAATCAATGTTATTAAGAGTCTGTCATATGACCACACTTGAATTTTTTTATAATAATAGAACCAATCGAAAATGTGTTAATTATTGTGAAAATGTGATTAATGAGAAAAGTGTTTTTCTTATATAATCTAGCATTACTTTTATTAGTATTGGCCTACTTTCGAAACAATATTTGTTTTTATAAAACCAACTAAGAAATTGCTTTCTTAAATATACAAAAATTATTATTATTATTATACTTTTAAAATTATAGATTTATTCTTATTTTTGTGTCAATTCAGTGTTAAAATAACCGTGGCATACATAATTAATTTTACATTAAACATGTATATGTATTTTAATTGTTAGTAATTTTACTATTGATTACTATATTATTTGTAATTCCTATAATTACAAGTGCATTTTACAATTTTTTTTTAAATACCAAATAATTACGTCTATCGATGTGAGCTATTTTTTATACATAAAAAATTACACAGTCCATTCTTTATAATTCTTTTTTCAACCTTGGAATTTTGTCTAATAACCACAAATTCACATAGATTTGAGTTTTCCTTTCCTCTAAGTTCTTGCCTCGGTTTTAATAATTTCTTGATTATATTTTATTACTAAGAAAATCCAAGTAAAGTTTCTCTGTTAAAGACGTCGCGTCGCGTCGTCGCGTAGCCACTGAGGGAGTCACTGTTGCCAACTTTACCGCTGTCATTGTGTCAATTACGTGCACGTGACTCAACTGTTTATTACTTTCAGATTTCGTTATCAGTTTGACGTTTTCCAAGATATTGAGTAAATATTAAATCCTCTGCCCTTCGTTATATTAATTAAGACGCTGTTTGTATTTTAAAATATGCATAATACACCAGTAATAACCAATAACATTTTAAACTTATAATAAATAAAACCGAAGTGATAATTTTAGATGTTTTGTTAATGGAAACTTACGAAGGTAGTAGATACTGTTTGATAGACAAAATATCTCAAATGACTATTTGCTAGATGACTACGGGTAAACTTTTGTTTAAATCGTAAACTATGACTGTAGTCCCTGTTACTCCTTATTGCAGCTGTTTCAAACCCGAGGTACGCGTACTCCTTGGGAGTGTCCTTATTGGCGGACACTATTTTGCATAATGTCACCTACCGAAAAAAAACTTGAGCACATTCAAAAGATGGATAAATTATTCTGTCCACTTGTGTAAAACATAATTAAATACACAATTAAACCATACCATAATATTAATCGTTAAACTTTTTAAAATGTAAATTACTTTTACTGAATGTAGGCTTAATCAAAATTGCGTATGATTTATCTCATTTGATGAATAACTCTAACTAGTGAATGGGAATGGGACGCTATTACGTCTTCCTGGCCACTTGACAGGTCAGGACTTCCATGTTTTGGTAAAAATATAATCTGTTGTAATCCTTATATGATAAAAAGATGATAATAATATATGATAATGATATAAAACAGCTAACAGTCGCATTCAAACAGCTTTCATTATAAGAATTTTTCATATGAAGTATTTTGTATTTTGTGTCTATCTACGCAAGAGGCATTTTTAACGTTTTGACGGGGAACGGTCCAAACCCCAGTCTTGTTACTATCTAAAATCGACCAGTTGTTAGAAAGCATCATTAATTAATAGCCCAATGACAAATGGCAACTGGGTCCGGAATCGAACCTTTAAAAAGCTACTAACTTTCCTCAGGATCGAACCGGCAACCTTTGGATTCAAAGGCGAGCACTATAACCCACTATAACCACTCAGCTACCCAGCCAATTAAGTGTTGTTAAACAACAAAGTGTTGTTAAACGTAGTGTTGCATGGTGTATTTTAAGTCTGCAGTTATTTTTTATAACAACCAATGGATAACTGTTTGAAAACTACTCAATAAAAATCAAACTTTGAATATTTGAATCTTGTGGTTTACCTGAAGCCAGTACGAGTACGCTGGATAGTACAGTTGTGCTAATAAGGCTTATAACTTAAAGTGTAATAATGATTATAAGCCATCCAGGAATAAGGTGAATGTTAGTCCTGTCTTACTGGTTTACCTTTCAATACTGAAAATTTTAAAATGCTGAAGCATGTTGCAGAACAACCGGTGCAGGTATGACCAAAGTACTAATATAAACTGAAATCTTATGTAAACCTTTTTAAAGTTATTTTAAATGTTTTCATAATTTTAAAATACTTGAAAAACCTATAAACTGTCTTTTTATAGAGATACTAACTACCCCCTAATGAAGTACAGAAATTTAATTTTTCTTTTTTTGGGGGGGGGGGAGGATTATTTAGTTAAATATCTGTCAAGAGTACGAGACTCAAAAAAGACTCGAAAAAGTTGGGAACCACTGTCTTATTGAAAAGACCTATCATTTTTTAGTTTGATGATATAAGTGGATAAAATAATTTCCTATTACCAGTAGTGTGGTTAGTAGTGTGGTTTTGCCGGTGCTGGGACAAGTCAAGGTCATGCGGTTCGAACTGGCAGGTGTGGGTAGTAATTGGGGGGTGGGGGTGACAGTGATGGATGGGTTTGGGAAGTGGGTCAAGGTCATTCGGAGGGAGTTTTAAAAAAGTGGGAGCCTCAGGGGCTTGGTGGGGAGGGGGGTGGGGCGGCGGGAGGTTTTCGTTTATTTTTAAAATTAAATCAAAGTCGTGTTCTTGTGCAGAGAGGTGTTGGAGTGTCGTCCACCGGTGAGGGAGTGGTAGACGCCGAAGGTGGTGGCGAAGAGAAGGTAGACGCACAACATGCACAGTACGCATTTGAACAGTTGCAGCAGGCGAACCATCCCTTGTTGATTTTCCGTTTCCAATTGCAGCCTGTTGATCTCTAGTTTGAGTCTGTCCTCTTCCATTCGTGTTTGAAGTGAAAAATCATCCATCATGTTTGTGTGCTTGTTTTAATTTCTGTTGGGGAAACGGGAGCGGTGTTGACGGTCGGAAAGTTGGCGATGAAATGAGAAACGAAGATGAGGACAGGGCATATTTACTGGAAAGTGGTGGGGGGTTAAGAAAAAACAGTTGTGTGTCCGATCAAACGTCATCGTCAGCTGTTGGTGTAGGTTTGGAGGATGCAGGAGTGAGTTCTAGCTAACCATCTTCATCTTCACTCTTAACTCTATCGCATGTTGGACAACCGTAAACAAGTTCCAAATTCATAGTGATGCAGTGGAATTTGTCTATAATATCCTGTAAAGTTTCCATTAAATCTTTTAAATCATGTCTTGTTCTAATTATAAAAGTAGATTTCATATGTGGTAGCGGATCGTTGTTCATCGTACGGGAGTCGGGAAACAAATGGCGAGCGTCAGTCAGAGGCTCGCTTATATGCGGGCAAGGGCGGTGGAGGGGGAAGTGGAGGGGTGGTGGCGTGGTGGGGGAAGTGGAGGGGTGGTGGCGTGGTGGGGGAAGGGTGATATACCCCCATGCGAACCGTTGGCCAGCGCATTTCGCTGCGAAACGCCGTTCGGGTAGGTAGTAGGAGGTGTATTAAGTTAGGAAAACTAATAATGTTTGTAAATTAAATATTAAGTTTATTTTTAACCAGAGTTTGCATTTCTTGTTCCTCGTTGTCCAATTCAATAATTTTAAGACCATCCGTTGTTTGTTCTTCTTCCCCTGCACTGTGCAAGGATGAAGATGTGAAGGTGGCAGAAGAAGATGATGACGATGAAGGTATTGTTGGAGGATTTATAACTTGCACTCCGATGTTGATCCATCTTACAGGATAATTATCCATAAGTATGAGCAGGTTTTGAAATAGGGTTTCCATCTCGTGCTTTTTGGTAACTAAATGTTGAAAAGAAACAAATTTATCATCCATGTTGTTGTCTGTCCAAGTAATGGAATGGGAATGAGAAACGTGTCGAAGGGTCTGTAGAATATATGTTGTAAAATAAGTGGTGGGGATAATCTCAAGGTCATCCAAATGGATTTTTAAAAAAGATAAAATAGTTCATTCTACATTGTCTTTATTAATAGGATATATTGCAGCGCTGGGAGAATATTGCGGAGTAGTAACTGTTGTTAATGCTTGTTCTTCATCACATTTATCATTTACTTCAATGGCGGACCAGTGGTATAGCAACTTCATGTTTATTTTCAATCCTGAGTTTTCAGTTAATAATGTTTTCAACTTTTCATAAACCAAGCATTTTTGTTCACAACAGTAGCGCGGTGCGTCCTCGTTTTTCTTCTCTTCCATGTTGGCGCTTCTAAGTGTTGGCAAGAAATGAAGTTGTATAGTGTAGGATAGCGTGTTTTATAGACTAGGAAAAGTGGTGGGGGTAATCTCAAGGTCATCCAAATGGAGTTTTAAAAAAGATCATCTTACAAGTGTAAGATGTATTTATTTAAGATACTGAGTTTTCATTTTCTTTTTCTTTCTTTACATCTTGTTTGTATTTTTCTTTTTCTTCTTTAGCCATGGCGATGAGATCTTTAGTGGAGAGTGGATGTACTTCAGGAAATTTTAGAATTAATTTTGGTTGGAATCCCTCTTTAGTCAATACTTGAAGATCGGACGTCATTTGTTCTACACTTTGATAGTCTTTTCCGTAGATTTTTCCATTGAATTCAATCATCATTCTGTACAACATGGTATTAGTAGTTGTTTTCGCTGCGTCAGTTGGAGAGCAAATGATGATTCTGTTAGGTTACACGGTCCTTTTATAGATGCTACAGCGACCACTTGATATTATTTAACATTAGTAATATTTCTGGAACTTAACATTACTTTGAGTAGATGGTGTTGTAGTTGAAGGTTGTGTGGAAACGAATACTTCTTCGTTGCAGAACTTCTGTTTAGGAAACATCCTCATGTTGTTAGCGTAAACATCAATATTTAAACGATAACCACCGGCAAGTAACACTCGCAGTTCATTAATAAAATCGTCGAGTTCTTCAAAAGTTGTAATGGTGGTGGTATCATATGATGCACACTTAACCTTAAGAGACATGTTGTTATTCGTAATAACTGGAGAGCCAACAGAGATGTGTACAGCACGAAAGGTAGTCGTAGACTGATGAGATCCTCAAGAAAATTACGGCCTTTATATACCCTCGAAACTAGGTCAAGGTCATCCAAACGTGTTTTTAAAAAAAGCAACATATCGATAGTGCAGAAACACTATCGATATGTTGCCTTTTCTTATTATTTTTTTTCATTTTTATTTTTTATTTATTTAAAATCAGTTACACACATGTACAACAGTATATATAAACTACAGACTAGTTGCTAGTAGGCATAACATGAAGTGTAAGTTCAGTAGAGTTGGTTCCACTAGGACCGTGGGATGCCAAATAGAGTGCGCCGGGGTGAATCAGTCGTAAATCTTCATTCTGCAGCAGTTGAACGAAGCGTTTGGGAAGAAATACTTGAAATTTCGGTTCATCACCAGGTGTGTAGGGTGCTTCACTCAATGTGCAATTGATGGCGTCTCCAACTGATGTTTCCATCTTCTTAATAGTGTGAATAATGTAATGTTTTTCTTCTTTCAATTCTGAACATTTCTTAGTCGGTAGTATTGTAGATTTAGAATGTTTGTTGAATTGATCAACAAGCGACTGTAGAAAAGTTTGCGATGCCATTATTTTTTCTTACTATTGTTCGTCTTCTTCTTCTTGTGCTTGCGCGTCAGAGGTGTTGACTCCTCGGAGGTTAGAGTAATACTCATGCATTGTCATAGTGCCGCTCTCGCTTTTATACCCATCGCTTCCCCCACCACTTTGCTGGAGATAGACATTCAAACGATATGCGTTCTTTAAAGCACATTGAGACTGCCGATGTTTAAAGTTTTTAGATGCAATACAGATGTTAGCAAAGTAGCAATAAAAATCTTTCTCCATTTGCACATTTATCACTTCATGGTTTGTATATGCTTGTATCCAATTTGCTTTTTCCAATCCTCTTGTAAAAATAGTTTTGAACTCTTTGCAGAAATGATTCATAATGTGTGGCATCATATTGTAGGTTATAAAACCTTCATCCCATGTTAGATTATGAAAATGTTTCATCAACCATTTGTTTGTTACTTTAGCTTTGGTTGTTAATCTGTTGAACGGCAAAGGAGGCATGAATAAAAAATGATAAACAACAGATGTTATCATATCTAGTACCACTAACTCTTTAATTATAAAATTTCCATCATTACCACGGAATGCCTGAAACTCTATGATACCTCGCTTTACTTCCATTATTTCCGTCTTCTTAGAGAATGAAACTCGTTTATCCATGATGACGTTCAGTAGACAACTGGTATGTCAATGCGGATTGACAGCCTTTTATACTCCAACATTCTTCTTCTTCTTCTTACTTACAATATTCTTTGTCTGTTTTAATTTGTTGTTGATTGTTGATTGTTGAAACGTGATTCGTTTTCCTTGTTTTCTTGATTTTTTTCTTCATCTAAATTAAAGTTGGTTTGATTGCGGTGTAACTGTCTCCACATCTCTACTTCATGCGGGATCCTATTGAAGATTGAAGTATCTACTGGACCGTATAGGATTGGAACATATGGTTGTCTATCCAATGCATCAGTTAAATAATCTTTGATAATTGTACTTGAGAATATTAGCTGTTTTAAATATCTTGTTATAGGACCAGTAGCACAAGTTAAAGCGTAAAACTCTTCTTTTGTCAAATGTATTTTTATATTATATTTAGTTAAATCTCTAAATCGAACTAGTTGTTGACCACGTTGTTTAACAATATCGATTTCAATATTTGATTCGAATAAACCTAGTTTTGTTTTTCTTCCAAACGTATTGTTACTCAAATAGCATTCCAAAAGATGTATATGTTTCATAAAAGATTCCCAAGAAGATTCAGTGAAGGTTACCATTTTAGATCCGTGATTCAAAATAACAGTTGGAGAGTAATCCAATGATTTCATTACTCCAGCAAACACAGTCTTTGTCATACAAGAAGAAATAGGATAAAATATTCTAAGAAATACCTCCATTAAGATGTTGGTAGAAATGTTATCTTCAATTTTCCTTTTCTTCGTTTCTTTTTCAACTTCCTCTTCGTCTGTTTTCTTATGTTTAAACTTGAGGAACTCTTCCATTTCCTGTTCAACTTGTCTTTCTATATCCAAACTATTGTCAGCCATAAGAGGTGTAGTTTCTTCATTAGCACTTGATGTAGCAGAACTCATCTTGCGGACGATGTTACCCATACGACAATCAAAGATGAAATGAATTTCCAGCTCTTCTTTCTCGCTTTTATACTCGCAGATGACCTAGATATTGTTGATCTTTTGTAAAAACCTTACAAATCGTGCAGATGTTGTATTAATCTTTTTTAAAGTACATTCTTCACAATTCCTGTCAGCGGTGTGTAAGTAACTATTTTGTCATGTAGAATTAAACAGTATGCTGAAGTTCCATCTGGTATTTTATCTTCAAATTCCATTTCAATTTTTATATCTACACTTGAAGATTTCACAGATTCATTTTGTTTTGAACAATCGATTACAACAATTGGAGCTTTTGAATAAAATTCTTCTGGTGATAGTAGTGGTGTATTTGTCTTACCATAATATGACGATTGAAATCTTGCATACATGTCATATAGAATGGAATAACGTTTTTTGTCAAATGAAACATTTAAACTGTCATATGGAAAGAACTGAGAGTTTAGAAAAACTTTGCAATTCTTTATCTTGCAATGGTCAAATTGACCAGCGTGCGCAGTTATAACATCTTTTCGTTTAGTCTGAAAACCGACTATTATGTACCTTGCTCGTTCTAAATAAGTAGAGGTTTTAACAGTCCATGTTTGTCTTTCTGTTTGAGGCAATATGGGGTATTCATGAAATTCCCAACTTCTAAATGGTATTACAATATCACGGTCAGATTTTAATTTTTTCAATAATAATACTCGATGTTCATCTGCCAATCTGACATGTGGTACTCTCCATACAACTTTATCCAATTGAAGTTGCCATTCCAAATCGGCATCTTTTGTTCCACTTGGCGCTTGTATTACATCCTTATTCGTTGAAGATCTGAGCAGTACCAGTTCTTGCTTTACATTTATTATTATTCTCTTGTAATCTTCTGCGAATCCCAAAAGCAATCGTAAAGGCACATTAAAATCAAAGTAACCTTTTGAATTAGGAGTAATAGTGTCTTTATCAGGAGTCACCCATCCAGCCGAGATTAAAGAATTCTTTTCATGGGGTGTTATTGAAGTCAATCCTTTCAAAGTTGTTGATATACCAACTTTTTTTGTTGAATCAACTGTTACTCCAGATATCTCATATCTAATTTCATCAAACAGATATGCCATAGGGTTATTTATAAAAGGAACAGTTGAACCAGATTTTCCATCCAATGTTGTTACTCTTCCTTCGATATATAAATAACTTTCACATGGTAATGTGTAGATATCTTGTTGTTGAATGGGAATCCTTATTTCATCATTATTATTTAATTTTGATGAAGTGTAAGGGTTGTGAGTGTCATATTCCTTCTCCCATAGGGTTTCGTCGAATGTCGGTCCTTGCGCTATATCCAGTATATCCATGGTTGGCAAGTTTTAGCCCGATCTTCTGTAGGAAGCGTATGTTGTCCGGTGTTAACTCGTCGAATGTTGAGGAGCTACTGAGCTCCCGACTCTTCCGTTGTGGTTTAAATGATAATCCCATGTTGAATTTATGTTGCTGCTCTGATATGTAACCGTATAGTTATTGTTTCTCCTCTAAAGTCAACACTAATGCCGTCTTGATCCAATATGTTCAGTACGATGTCTGAAATGAAACTGGTGTTTAACGGTAGGTATATCAGGTTTTGTGGCTTCTCAACTATTTTAAAACCAGGAGCTACTGTGGGGTAAAATGTATGTAATATGTGTTGATTTACTCCATCTCTATATGATCCGTGTATAATATTACACGTTACATCAATACTGTTCACCTTTAATATTGTTACTGTTGTATCGCCAGTATAATCATTTCCAGGAGCTAAAATTCCTTTCTTCTTTGAAAATCCGAGCAAATTGCCGATTGAGTGGTCTAAGCTAAAATCTATATAATACTTTGAAGTTATTTCTGCTTTTAATGTATTATTATTACCTTTTATACAAATGTTTTCTTCTCCAAGTTTCTTTTGTAATACTTGGTTTATATCGTCTATTTCATATGCTCCTGTAGATAATGGAATTATTTTTAATTGTGAATAACTTCCTTTTTCATCTTTACTCTCATAATAATGTAGTAAATTATTTTTTCCTTCTGTAACATTGGGAATTGAATTGTATGTAGTCAAATCCAATAATGCTGCTTCCCATAGTTTGTCCGTAGATAAACGTAATGCTGGGAAAAGTGTACTTTTCAATGTTGACGAATTTCCGCTCAGCGACACTGTATACGATGACATCTTAAAGCTGACTGACGCTCTTCGCTAGGAACTCTAAACATAAATGTCCGCATATTTCTGTATTGCTAGGTTGCTCTCTTTTGTAGTTGTAGAATATATTCTTGGAGTCCCAAAAATAATGTTGAAGTTCTTTTGGTGGCGGTAAATTTCCAAAACTATCAAAGTAGTAAACATTTTCTCCAAGTTTTTTATAACATACCCAATGAGTACCTGGTCCATAATTAGAGTCTAAGTTTACTATTCCAGTTTCATTTTTCCACACTCTATTTGGTAATGTATCTTTCATAAAAACTCCTCTGAAGAATGGTATTCTTAAACATTTCACATATTTTGACAATTGATAGTTTGTTAATGCTTCATTTGGAATTATCAATTTGTTCTTCTCATTTAATACACACGGTACGGTCTTAAGTAAAGACCCGATCCGTTTTTTACCATTGACCATATGGATGTTTTCTTGACTTTCCTTTTAGGGTTAGTGCGACGTCTTCTTTTGATGTTCCCGCCCCTTTTTGCAGCTTCTTTTTTACTAGGTTTTCTCCCGCGTCGTCTTCCACCACCAAACTTAGCTTTCGTCTTCATGGCTGTTGTCACTGCCCAAGCTGCTGCTTTTTCCACAATACTGGCGTCACTTGATTTAACCCTTTGCCAAGCTTTTTCCGCTAGCGCTCTATCCGCTATTGATCTATTTGTTGAATCTGCAAACTTGGAATACGCTATATCGTGTTCTTTGCAAGCTTGATCTAATTTATTAATTCCAGGATCTCCTCTTGCCAAACGTTTTGCCAACTTAGTTCCGGGTCCACAATATTGATAGCCTCCGGGCAGATGAAATTCGTATGGTAAAGCGTCTATTGCTCGATTTAGAACAGCACCAACAGGAATCCGTCTTAGAAGGGATAACGCAGCTGATGTTATACCACGTCCTTTCTTGTCGCTGTCTTGACGATGACTGAGAGGTGCGGTCTTCATTATGTTGTCTTATATAACCAGCGTGTTTACTCCACGAGCTGCTTTACATAAATGAATAACTCGTGCGCAATGTTTTATATTTAAATATTTAATTATTCAAATTAATTATATACTGATTTATGATTCTATTTTTAATCCAAGCTTCTCGTTCATCGGGTTGAATCATCACATGACTCGTTGTACTAGCTATATGATTGTGGGTATCGATAAGTAAGTTTCCCACTATTCTTATTAAACAATCTAAAGTTACAGCATCTTTCGGATGTTGAGGATCGTGTAACTGCATAATACGTTTATCATTACACGTGTAAGCGGTTGAATCACTTTTTGACGTTGTTATGACTTGTCCAATAGTAGCAGCATCATTTAAATCTTCTCCTGGTAAAATATTAATTATTTTCTTCATCTTTGCATCATATTTGGTCCCAAAGTGTTTATCCCAAGTTATTGTTTGTCTCAATGTAACACAATCATCATCTTCATAACCAGGATAAATATTTTTTATTCTTCTATTACGACCATCGTATGTACCTAATCTACCACCACTCGCAATTAATGTTTGTACCATCAAAGGTACATCCGAATCTTTTATACCAAATCTTCCATTTGTTATTGTTTTATGTCCTGCATCCCATTCATCATTTTTTCCTTGCATTAAATCAAACTTTTCATTTCCATGTATAAATGTATCTCCTCGCTTTAGCACGGCATCTTCATGTTTTACAAAATTCGATGTTCCCCTTTTTAATTCTTTAGATAGTTGTTCCATAGTAACAGCGTCTTTTGGTTGAGAACCGAACTTTACATTTGACAACACTTTCCCATGACAATCGATTTCATCACCATCTTGTAAAATACAGTTGTCCTTGATGTATTTCAGGTTTACAGCATCGCCGTCTTCCTTTGGGTATCCAATGTCATTTATAATAAATTTATAAAAAGAAAATCCGTGTTGAGTCTTTTCCGGTATAATAGAATGTAAATATTCTTTATTAACTGAATCTTTATCATTTTTTGGATTTGCCACGTTGGTTATTCTATGATTCCCAGCATCATATGTCTGTCCATCTTTTAAATTATTACCCCATTGCAATTTTAAAGTATTTAAAAGTTCAGATGATAAATACTCTTTAGTAATTGCATCAGAACTGTCAGTTGGTTTACCAACATTAATTATTCTATGTGATTTAACATCATAAGTATTCTTGTTTAATTTCAATGATGTTGAAGTTGCTTCTTTTACTGTTTTAAAATTTGCTCCATCTGTATCTTCTTCTGGGTCTTTAACAAATTTTAGACGTTTGTTACTCATATCATAGTCACCTTCAGGTGTTTGCGGCAATCCACTTCTTTTTCTGTTTTCTTCTCCTTGTACTCCTACCCCGGAGTACCGTCCGAACTTGTCAACGCTCATGATTGAACTGATCCACTGTATGCTCACTGCTCTCTTATATATCCGTGATGATTTATACAATTATTCCACGATTTCGAAGTTCGTCAACTAAAGCCACCCATTCATTATTTAAACCTGTATGACCAGCTTCCATGGCTTCATGTAATAGTCTCATTCTATCAACCAATTTGTTTATATCATTATAGTAAATCACATTTGTATTATATAGGTTTTTCATTAAACCTTTACCAGATGTTGGAGTTTCTCCTTTTTTCTTTTTACCATATTCATCAATAAGTGATAAGTCCATAAGTGATAATGACTTCCTCTTAAGCGGTTTTTTCACAGCAGGTGCAGTTCGTAATGTTGGTAGTTTTTTCAGGGGAAACAATCTTTTTATTACAACTGTATATTTAGTTGCGCGTGTTCTATTTATCATTGAATCTTTGGAGTAATTCTTCTTATGAGCATTAGTATTTTGCAAAATTTCTTTAAAAGTATTTAAATCTTGAAGCGTATATCTTATAGGTATATTTTTGAAAATCAGTTCAAATAATCCTTTTGTTCCTTTATATTTATGCTCACCAATAACAATATCATCATCTTCAGTCAAATGTACTTTTGAATCTCCTATTTTTAATTCATTTCCATCAATTCTCGCACCATATACATGTGACTTGTGTAATTTTGGGTTATTTTTTATTTCATGTAACATTTTCATGATATACTTTCTTCCAAGAGGTCCTTGTTGCAATATATCACTACTTAATTTTGTTAGATTTGGAATTGATTGCTCTGCTTCAGGTATATGTTGTTCTTGTTCTTCTTCTTTTTCAACATTTATTTCTGGTTCTTCTTGTCTTGTTTCTTCTTCTTCTTTTTGAGAAACTTCACTATCACTTGTGTAAGAATCATCATCATCTTCTTCCTTTTTCAAACTCTTTACTTCAAATTTAGAAACAGGTAGCAAAACATCTCCTTCATAATGAGGTTTACCAATAGTTTCTGTTATCTGTTTTAAAGGTTCTGTAATAGGCTTAAATGTAGTCTCCAGGAATTCTTCTCTTTCATTCAAACCCATTCTTAATGCTCGATTTTTAAGTCTAATTGAGTCACTCAGTGATTTTATTTCTTTTAATAGTTTTTCTTGGTTCACCATGTTTACGCTGTGAAGACCAATCTATTACTAAACGTATCATCAATCGTTCAATGGATTAATACAAATTTATCCAACCCTATGCGATATCTTCCATTTTTTATAGCTTCTTCTTTCATAATAACAAGAAATCCATATTTTTCAGCCCATGCTTTGCCACACATTTCTTTAAATTTATCAAATGACATGTCTGCATTTACATGATCATTATATATGTGCTTTAAATTTGTTTCATCCTGCTTGAAGATAATAAGTAGATTTGCATTATCTCTTATTAATTGTTTTGGAATTTTACTGTAAGTTTGACCAATATAAATGCTATCAATATTGTAATGTCTTCCCATGGCGAAATAACTTCTAATAGTGTCGTGATTTTCACAAGATACATCATCAAATATAAATATAGAAAATGGTTTAGCCTCATTTGGCTCCATTATAGTTTCACTAGCATTAAACTTGTAAAAATTAACTTCAGGCACACTTGCGAGTACCTTATCCAATAATTGATATTTGGGTTGTTGCAAAGATTTGGAAAAGATGTAAATGTTGTTGAAACGTAATCCTTTAGGATTTGTTATTAAATTAAAAACCACATTCGTCTTTCCACAATTTGACGGTCCAGTTATTAAACATCTTATTGTGTTTGGCAGTAGTTCACCATGTTTTCCATGATTTAACTTGTCGTTGTCAACTGTTAATTCATCAATATTATTAATAAAAAATCGATCCTTTTGTTGCACAATCTCCATCTTGTGTAAAGGTTAAACATAATGAGTTCACAAATTACTACACCAAGTCTTTTGTAGGGATCCAAGAGTCTTCACTTTTATCAAATCCCAACCAACGTACTTTAACCTTATCCTTTTTTCTTTGTAAAATTTTTTCAACAAGATATACATCGCCGACTGATGATTTTAACAACTCGTGTCCGTAGAATCCACCTTCGAGTAATTCACCCTTGTTGTCCTTTAAGATGTAAGTTTCAGGTATTGTTGGTTGTACTTTATAGATTGTAAACACTTCATTAGTCCAGTTTGGCAGATATCTTTTACTAAATACTCCTTTGTACTTACTTATACGAACTTTATCATCAACTTTAAATGTTTTAGGCTGCATTTTTTCACGTTTAGGAGTTGTATTATTCCTAATACGTTTTAATACCATCTTAGCATTACCGCTATTTACTTGGTTAGGCTTCATACCAATGGTTCGATGATACTTGTTGTTATATTCTTTTATAAGTTGCGGTAAGATATCATACCAAACATATGATCCTCGTTTGGAAAATGTTTTATACATTGCTCCTTTTAATGTTCTATTGAATCTTTCTATTATTGAAGCTTTAACTTCAGAATTTGTAGAATAATGATTTATTTTATACTTCTTCATTAAAGCTGCAAAGTCTTTGTTAAAATACTCTTTCCCATCATCAGTTTGTAGATGTTTGATGTTGAATTTATTTCTTTGTATAGCCGTTTCCATAGCTTTCGTAACACTTTTACCAGTCTTGTCCTTTAGCGGTAAGGCATCAGCCACTTTAGTAAAACAGTCTATAATCGCTAAAATGTATTTGAATCCTTTATTCAACTTACTATGTGGTATCATTTCAATGAGATCGGCTTGGAAAAGATCATTCATTCCTTTTATAACTGTTCTTCTTCTAGGAAATTTTCTTCTTGCCGGCTTATGAAGTTCGTTTACAATTTTATTTTTTAAGTCTTCCATCTTCAGTTGTGTCTTCCACATCGCTTGTAAAGGTACTAATCTCTAGAATGGTTTATCCTCTTTTATATACGGTTAGGATATAGGTCAAGGCCATTTTACGTTTGTGTAAAAAAGAGGGAACATGACATTGGGCTTGTCATGTCCCCTCTTCTTACAAAATTCTTACAAAAAGGAAGAAGGTAAAGGACGAAGAAAAGGTTTACTGATCAATAGGGATTAGGGAATAGTGGCCGAATGGCAATGTGTTGATGTTATTTTCAAGAATGTGGCGTTTATCATCCTTATAACTTAATGCCCACTTTGTTTGCTTTACACTATACAGTATATGGTTGTAGCTTCTGATGGTGTTAAATGTTGCGGTTGTTTCCACATTTTCAAATAAACATCTTTTATAATGTTCAAACTGCACTTTCTTCTTTAGATATGAAGTCTTGATGCCTTTGGCTTTCTTCACTACTTGATGTTCATCCTTTTCACTGATGTACAGTTGGAATGAGTACAGTTTGGACATTAAAGCGACAACTTCTTCCATTGGTACACCATTTGTTTCGTCTTTAAACTTGCCCAACACCTTTTTATTTCTATCGTAGTCATAGTTGGGATGATCTTTAGGATAATCTGAAAAGTCAAAGTCAGTAGTATATACAAAAGTACGTAGATCTTCATACATGTCTTCTGTTCTTATCCAATAAATGAAAGCATCTGTATCCATATATGCTATCCCGATGTTTTCTCTTCCATAAAACTTCACCATCTTGTTGTAATGAAAGTCATACATGTGGGTTTTAGAAATATCCAAGATAGACATTCCCACATATAGAGGACGATCCATTGTAACTGAGATTTTGTCCATTGTAACAGCTACAAGATTCTCGTTAATAATTACACTTGTTCCAAAGTTTGGTTTTTGTACTAATTTTTGCAATTTCGCCGGATCGCTAACTAATTTTACATCTTTATGTTTTCTTTTGTTTTCCAATGTTTTGCCAAATATTGAATTATTCATTAATTTGAAAAAGTCCTTTTGAAAAGCGGATGTTGCTGCACTCCTTCTTTTTGTGTTGTTGTCGATGTATGGTTTTAACCAACAAGATTGATTGAATTGTATTGCTCTATTGATTCTTATTATTTTTAATCCCATTTCTATTGCTTGCTGTATTGTCCAATAATGAGCTACATATCTCGACTTGTTGGTTAACGTCATCATTAATTTGGGCCATCTACCAGTTGGAGATATTTCCGTCTTTGGCAATAGTGGTAAATCGTAGTGGTGATCATGCAGCTGTTCAGGATATTGAAAGTCGACGTCCAAAATGTATCCAGTATCTCCGTATTTGGGTATGTCCATTATATTGCCGATCGAATCAGGGTTCGCCCACTTGAAATTACCATATGGAAGAGGATTTGACATAGCCCATCCATATAGGTTATTTGCGTCAAAATAACCTAAGAATGTTGTTGGTTGTGATGTATCAAAGTTTGGGAGATATTTGTTGTTAGCTTTTACATGTCTGGTTACACTTTGCGTCAATCCTCCACGAACACCTGACTCTATCATCAAAACCATATCTATATCTGTAATAAGTTCAAGTCTACAGTTTGTTTCTTTCAACATAGCTTGCCATGCTAGTCCAGGCGATGTATAAGAATGAAGTGGGTCCAATCCATATGCTTCAAAACAGGTATCTCTAAATTCTTCCATTATATCACAAAGTAAATTCACATCTAATTTCACATAAAAGTCGGAATATTCTCCCAATGTTGTCATTCCTAGTTCATTCCACACTTTACAAGCATGTTGATAGTCCTCTTCACTGATGTCCTCTTCATACAACTTACTCTTGAAGGCTTCTCTTGGCGGAAGTGATGTTTCTTCAAATTTTTCCAAACAATCGATGTAATCATAGGGAAAAACACCTTTGCGGAGAACCAAATCCAATTTATCTCTACTTACAATCTTCATTGTTTCTATAAAATTTTCTTTTTTCAAGTTTTCAGTGAGTTTACTTAAGCTAGATGACATAAAACGGTAAGAGTCCAGAAAACGTAACTTCATATTTCCAACCGTTTTACTAAAACTAATAAACTTTTCAGTGGTTTCCGCTATCACATCAATTTTTCCATCATCTCGTCCCAATTCTGGTATAATAAAATGTGAATCATAACCACTTAGGTTATGCAAAATTACGGGTATGAAGTTGCGAGTTTGATAGTTAATATTACATCTGTTACATGCGGCACCTCTATAATATCCTGTTAGATGGTCGTGATCACGTACCTTGTGATTTTCCATAGTATATTCATTTTTACATAAATAACAATTGGTTGAATTTTCATATTGAATCTCTTCTTCTTCATCCATGGGTATCATTGGTACAATATCACTGTACATTCTTTGTACATTTTCTGCTATGGCATATAAGCGGTCAAGAAATATTTTTGAAGCACTTTCCCCACGATATATGACAGGTTTTGATGTTAGATCATATTTATTTAAATGATCTTCTGACAGTGTAGATTTAATTAATAAACAAAAACTGTTAGGATCATGTACTTGATACTTAACACTTTTCTTGGCTTCATCATTATTATTTTCAATAGGAACAAGTGTAGATTCAAAATCTGCATATACAACGATAGGGATACGGTACTGATGAGATATCTTCTCAAATTTTAGCTCAGCCTTATCTGGTGATGGTAACATTATTTTGGCTTCATAGTTGTTGTTACATAGCTTCTGATGTTCTTGTAACCATCCACGGTGTGCATTTCTTTCTTCTTTAAAATTAAAACATCGTTTGCAGATTATTTTTTTATGTTCATGTTTGGATAGTTGTTTACTAACAAGCTTTTCAAATTGTTTAATCCATACATAGTGTGACACATCACCATTCGTAATTAGCAATAAATCCGTGTGATCTGCCAGCTCATTCTTTACAACCTTCAGAGGATATACTTTATTTGAACTATCCAAACCAAACACATTGACAGATGTTCCACAGTTTTGTTTTTCAAATTTTGTAATATCCTTCAATGCTACTGGGTACGACAACCCTTGGAAATTGTACCTATATCTTTGGTTCTCATATTCTTGGCTAGGTCTTTCTGCATGTATAGGTGGTACAAATTTTGACGTCATTGCATATCGAAAACATTCTGTATCTTCATTTTTTACATTTATACACGATTTTGTATCCCGTATTTTCTTTGGCAGCTGAATGTAACTGCTGCCCATTAGCCCATATCCATGTTTGTGAACTCTTAAATCCATGCCCTCAATACTAAACAAACTCCAACCTGATCCTCTCCCTTCATGTTCTTGAATTTTAGTTAAAATTTATTTAGGGGGCGGGGGGGGCGGGGGCGGGGGCGGGGGCGGGGGCGGGGGCGGGGGGGGGGGTTATGCATGAGTGAATTGAGGTCAAGGTCACCAAAAAATAATAATGATCCAAGGTGATGGAGGCGGCCAGAACCGTCTCCACCACCCTGTGTTCCTCAAACACTCCCAATCCCAACCCAAAAAGTTACGTCTTGCTAGGGATCCCGATTTTTGGCCCGCACGCACGTGGCGATCCAGTTTGGTAGTCTGTGATACGGGCGGCCAGCCTCGGGCCTGGGCACTGGACTTGACCATTCCAATTTTACAATGGGGACTCTGGAACAGGTAATGCAAGACGCAACTCTAACCTCCCACCCTTAATCTAAACCCACCCAATCATATTTTTGCCTGACCAAAATTAAAAACAAAAATCAAAAACAATAAAAATATGCGCTACCTAAGGCACAACGCGCATGTCCCACCCATATTTAATGAAGTTCAATCGAACTTCTTAAAGTTACATTTAAATTTAAATTTAATCTACCCATCCTAACAGCTAGCTGTGAAATGTAAAAAATTATTAGTACACAGATAAACAAACACAGACATAGATACACACACACACACACACACACACACACACACACACACACACACACACAGCATAAACCAATACTTAAAATTAAAAACACATTTTTTAAACATAAATAATACCATAACACACCTTAATGCTAACATCGCAATGCGCAAGTTAAACCTTAAAACTAACACATCTTAAGACTAAAACCAAATAACACTTTACATAAAACCATAGACACACACACACACACACACACACACACAACTAATATTAAATAATAATAGCCTAACAACAAGAGTAACTCAAATATATATCGGCCGCTTATACATTTGAGTTGCCCTCTGAGTTCGGAACAACCATCGCGTCCGACGAATTGTTCCGAACTAACTCAGCAATATTCGCCAAAGAGGTTCTCGGCTCACAAAGTGGTGGGGGCCTGGAGGGGTTTGAGGGGCGCGGAACTTTCCAGTAAGGTCAGTGGAAAATCCCCAACGGATGTACTTTGTTACATGTGGGTCGCCCCTAACGCAGGTGGAGCCTTGTGCCTCTTAATTAGCATTAGATAACATCTAATTACATCCGCTGACAAGTACATCCGCTGACAGCTACATGCGCAGCTTTCCCCGTCGCGTGCGTGACAGCATAACTATCGCAGTTTGTTATCTGCCCTCTTCCGCCGCTTAATTATAGTTCCAACGGAAATTAATCGCCGGTACACGCAGCCTGTGGGAGGGGGCGGGGGCGGGGGGGGGGGCTTCCGGTTTCCGGTCCGGTCGGGGGGGGGGGTCATGCATGAGTAACCATCCGCATGTATATAAACGACGGGAAGCTCGCGCGCATCCCATATAGGGAGCTGACACCCCAACGGTAAACAACCAATCCGTGAGTTCATACCACATAGTACTTTAACACACTATTTATTTTAACATTTTTATTATTTTTACACTATTTCTTAACACTACATCAGTTATTTTATATATCTTAATTTTATTTTCGTGTCGAGTTTTTTTTTTTTTTTTTTTAACTAAAATATGCTAATTAACATCGTGTGCAGGAAACTGACACTGATTAATTGCAGGTTCCATTCTTACACACCTGTTTCCTCCTTAATATGCAAATTACTCTCTTACTTTAACAACACTTAAACTCTAACCGCTACTTCTCGGTCATATTAATATAATTAGTGCTACACTACGGGATTTACCTGTGCAATAGTGCACGCTATGTTTCCTGCACGTCTGCAGGTAATACACCTTACAATCATATACTTATTGCTACATTACACAAGACATTTCTTGCACACCTGCAGGTAATACACTTGCTGACCGTCTACTATTATAATTATTGCTACAGTACGAGAGACATTTCTTGCACACCTGCAGCTTATACACTTTACAACCGTTTAATATTAAAATTATTGCTATACTACAATGGTTACCTGTTCAATCACAGTTGTGGTCCCCCCACTTGATTATCCACAGAGCAATACTTGCAATCCTACAACTGAATAATTAATTAACTTCCGCGATCACCAGTACTTTTTTAAACTATCCGTCTCTTCCTCTGACTCTTGTGACCGTAGCCGCAGCCGACTGACAAATAACCGAGCTCTCCCGAACCTCGCTCTTTTATGCGGTTTTCTCGGGGAGGGGGTTGGAGGGGCGTCGCACGTGACTCATCGATCGCATAAAAAGGGGGGTTGCTGCCGCGCGCGCGCCATTTCGGTGGCGGAATCGGTCGGGTGAGGAACTATCCGTAAGTCTCTGGCGCTTTTACAACTAACGCATGTTACTCTAAAATGTGTTTGCACTTAATATGCTAATTAGTCTCTATATTTATGCACGGGACATTTCCTGCACACCTGCAGGTGATGCACCTTACAACGGTCTACTATTATACTTGTTGCTACAATACAAGATTTACCTGTCCAATTGGCAATTGTGATCCCACTTAGTCGTGCACGGGATATTTCTTGCACATTAGCAGGTCATACACTTTACAACCGTCTAATTTTATAGTTATTGCTACAGTACAAGATTTACCTGTACAATTAACAATTCTATTCCTACTTATTCGTGCACGGAACATTACTTGCAATCCTGCACCTGAATAATTAATTAACTTCTGCGGCTACCAGTACTTTTCTTTGCCTATATGTTTCCCCCTGCTACAACCTTTCGCGGCGCCGCCCGACAAATAACTGAGCTCTCCGAAGTTCTGTTCTTTTATGTCATCCTCTCAGGGGGAGGGGTTGGGGGGGGGGCACACAACCCCCCATAAAACGGGCATCGGTACCGCGCGCGCGTCATTATAGTGGCGATAGGGCAACAGTGAACAACTATCCGCAAGTCTCTAACACCTAGTCTAACACTTTTTTTTTACTTACGCTTTTTTACTCTAACATATGTTTGCACTTATTATGCTAATTAGTCTCTATATATTCAGACACACTCGCGGGCGCCGGTCATATACTCGCCGATTGTCGGAGAGTACACATCTCCCCTCCGTGTATTATCATGGCTTCGCACTCTTTACAACTAAAACTTTTACGCACAAAACATATTTTACAGAAACAATCTAACTCCACAGTTTCTAAACCGCGGACTACATTGGCTAAGCTTAAGAAATACTACAGTTTTCACCCGTTGTACTTTGCAAAACCTGGCCTGTGCAACACTGCATACTGTACTGATACTGTTTTGCACGCTGTCTTAACTGACATGCTGCAGTATCAACATTTCAATCTTGTTACACCTATTGACGACGCTGTCCAATTATTCTTATTCACTATATTACCGGGTTTATATGATCGTTCTTCCTTGGACACATGTCTCATTCTACTATATCGACTCGCACTGTAAACACCTAGGAGCTCTCCTATCATGCAACTATTATTTTAATTTAATGTTAAAAATAAACGAAAACCTCCCGCGGCCCGGCGCCGCCCCACCCCCCTCCCCACCGAGCCCCTGCGGCTCCCACTTTTTTAAAACTCCCTCCGAATGACCTTGACCCACTTCCCAAACCCATCCATCACTGTCACCCCCACCCCCCAATTACTACCCACACCTGCCAGTTCGAACCGCATGACCTTGACTTGTCCCAGCACCGGCAAAACCACACTACTTTTATTACTTCATTTGCTTCATATTTATCACCAATAAACGGTAAAGCAAACTCAAAAATCATTTCATATGTAATGTTTCATTTGCCACATACATTATTTTATCACTTATTTATTTACTATATGTTCAATAAAATTGTTTAATTTAATTCAAAGGATATAATTGATAGTTTAATACTAAAACGGATGATCTTATGAGTTTGTTGCAATGTATTTGTTAAAATTAGCCTAGTATATAAGAATATTCCATCTTACCATTATTTGGAATGTAATTGTCTTAATAAAGTAATAATCTATTATTTTATCTGAATAATATTTTCAAAAACCTTTATCTACCATATAAATGATTTTAATAAACTCTTTGCTATGAATATAACTGCATTATCAAGTTAAGTATAGCAGCTATGATGGCGACTTTCCTTTTCAAGCAGAAATGATGCGAACTATCGTATCAAGGGTGTGTGTCAGGGTACTTCACAAATGATTTTATTTTATGAGTGTGATTTTTGGGTTGCCTACTAATTGAACGACATGACACTTGGCCGTTGTGCCATTTGTCCTACATTTAAAAATTAAATAATAATTATTAAATACGTAGGGGGGCACCAATTGACCTACATGACACTTGGCCGTCATGCCATTTGTCCTACATTCGAAATTAAATATTAAAAATTAAATAAACAGGTGGAACCAATTGTCCTACATGGCACTTGGCCGTTGTGCCATATGAACGCATTACGGAAACGCCCCCCAACAGAACAGCAACCAATGATCATCGTCGTTCGTCCGTCATTACCGTAATTTAAGTGTTCACATGACCGATCTCTTAGCAATTATACCAATAGGTATAAAAATATTTCCCACTTTTATAAACTACACCGCGACTTGTGGTGTATGGAATAACTCAGTAACGTAGCCATCTTGATTTTGTAACAGTACGCAGCGTTTACGGATTACGGAACTGTTTCAAACTCGCTTTAATCTAGAGCGAACTGTGTTGGATTTAGTATTGGTAACACGAACCAAGATGACTGTACTACCACAGGTGAACTACATCCCTTTAGAGCAATGGTGTCAGTTTCTGCGACATCCGCGGATGTCGACAAAGAGTTTTTATTGATTAAAAAAGAGTTACAAACCAACAATTTACTCTTTGTTACCAGCAAGTGTTGCCAACGCTGCAGGAAACAATAATCGTTCTCGTTTGCGGTGGAGATTTGTTGTCTCAACTTTTACTAAAATTAAGAATTTCAAAGCAAACTACGGTAGAATTTGTGGTTTTAGGGGGCCGTCTATAAATTACGTTATCGCTTTTTGGCAATTTTTGGACCCCCCTCCCATAAAATCATCCTACCATCATAATTTGCGTGACCCCCCCCTCTAGTAAAAATGACGTCATTTTCAACAAACCTCCGTTTTAATTAAAAACAATGCCTTTTAAACGCTACATGATAAACTAAAAAAATTGACCAATCAAATCTGAATTTACCTTTAGAAATAAAGACAAAATGACTTTCTCAATTGACAAATTAACTATAAAACAACACTTTAAATAGTCTAATATATTTTATAGATAATTATTTTATAATAGTTGAGTTGTGTTCGAATTTATCATTGTTTTACTGTTAAAATTTGACATAAAATATCATATTTAAAATTACGTAATACCAAAGCCGACCCCCCCTTGCACATCACCTTACCGTCATTTTCAATCTGGACCCTCCCCCCCTATTTTCGGATGACGTAATTTATGGACGACACCTAGGTTCACCTTGATTGATAATTGTTAAATTGGTCACTACCTAATGGTTTGTTATTAACTAATAATCCAAATGTAAAATTAATAGAGTAATATGGTGTCATTACGATAAATATTGTACCATAGATATATACTAAACACCTGGATCGGTATATGAAATGGCGGAATAGTGCTAAAAATGAGCCGTCTTCCCCCACCACTAGCCAGTATTACCACCGCTGCGCCACCGCCGCGCCGCGCTGAATATCAGCTGACATGATTGTTGTCGGTGCATCATCTGCATTCTTGTTTGTTTACATTATTTTAAATGTCCACTCATAATTATGATGATGAAAAATGGTACTGTACTGTGCAGCTTATGGATGTACTAGTGCACATTCCAAAAGCTGGAATTTATCATTTCATAGGTAAAAAGACTAAAAAATACAGAATTACTGTAGTTTATTTAATAAATTTATTTATTTATTTATTTAAATTTCAATACATAATTACTCGCACAGTGTTAACAACACTGACCACGAATACTGGCTAGTGGTGGGGGTAACGGCTCGTTTTTGCAGCTCGTAGTTGATGAGTCCAGGTGTTTAGTATATATCTATGTATTGTACCCGTGACTAGACTGCTTCAATATCTTTTTCAATCAGCTATACAGCTGGAGGTACGTTATAGTGTTAAATATTATAACGTAACTTGACTAATTTTTTTAAAATTCTTTATTAAGGCTTGACATTGTCATGACATCAATGATACTTCCAAAATTTTTTTAACTAGAAGCTATCAAGATTAGGTGGGCTATCTTTGACGCTGAACTTCTTTTATTTGTAGTATTTACTGACGTGTATCCTGTAAATCTTCGTTTATCTCCAAAACATAAAAACAAAATGTACCATTGACAGTTTGTTTGCTTTGATAGAACGTTAAATTTGAAAAGTAGAACTCATGAATATACAACGAACAAAAGAAGTTCAGCGTCAAAGATGGTCCACCCAATCTTGACAGATCACGTGGGAGACAAATACCCTAGCAGATGATGCTGAAAGAATAGATTTCGACGTGGAATGTAGGCCTTTGAATTAGTAGATGCTAGTCGTTGAATACATTCATAGCGTGTGGGTCAAGTAATTTTAAGTCGATGGAGGCTGTCATTATCAGGGGTCTTGTGGGTCAAAATTCATTGTCAGTGCTTCGCCTGATCTTATAATAGTGCCTTTATTTAATGTCCTATGAAAGTAAAAAAGGATTCAAATAAAATATATAGAAGGACTATTTTATATTCGATTTAGGTTTTTTATTTAGAATCCATGTTTAAAAGCAATAATTTTTTTTAGGGAGAGCTGGAAAAATGCATTACGCACACAGGTGGCCAGCCTGTAGTGTGGGGCTCCCCTAAAAATGGCTCGCTCCTTATCCAGCCGCTCGATCAAGGGATCTGGGCCAGCCACTTCGCGGTCCAGATCGGTTTTCTTTTCCAGGAGGATGCCCCGGACGAACTGTGACAAACAATCCCAGTTGCCCTCATCCTCCAAAATCTTTTGGCAGACCGAGTCCACCGAAAATGCACCAAAGATTTGTGTGGCCTCCAGGCGGGGCCCTTCCCAACGGGGACAGCGGAAGAATGTGTGTTCCACATCGTCGGGAACACCCGGGCAATAAATGCAGTCCGGTGAACCGGTCTTTCCCACCCGGTTCAGGTACGACCGAAAATAGCCGTGACCTGTCAAAAATTGGGTCAGGTAGTAGTCCACCTCCCCATGCTACCGTTCCACCCATGGTTGGACCTGCTTGATAAGTCGCACAGTCCATCGTCCTCGGGTGTCGTGCTCCCAGCTGTGTTGCCACTGCTGGAAGGTTCGGGAGCGCTCTTCTGTTCTTGCCGTGTCCTTGCCGATCTCGCCTTGTCTCTGATAAATCGCTTTCCTCTCCCCTGCCAAGAGCTTGACAGGGATGACTCCGGCGACCACCAGGACGGCAGGCTCGGACACTGTAAGGTAGGCGGAACACACCCGGAGCGCAGCTTGACGCTGAACCCGGGCGAGTCGCAACCTGTAGCACTCCTTATCTAGAGCGCCTGCCCACACCTCTGCCCCGTAAAGGAGCACGGACTGGACGCGGACATCAACAGACGTCTTCTGCTGAATCGGGGACCCCCGACATTGGCCATCAGCCTACTAAGGTAAGTGACTACCTTAGCGGCCTTGTCCGCCGTACAGAAGATCTGATCCCTCCAGCTTAACTTGATGTCCACCATAACCTTAATACCTTTATTGAAATGGCGACCTAACTCAATAGGTAGTTTAAAGCCAAGTATGAATGAGAGATGAGTGTAGGATGATTGTGGCGCGATCTTGTAGTCTTGTTACTGACTAAGGCCGACATTCTCCTTAGACAGGACTGTTAATTCATAGCCCAACAGCCAATGGTATCTAGGGACCTACAGTTTAACGTGGGATCCGAACCACAATTTCAACCTCCCATATACGAATTGGTCTAATTATGAGGATGGTACTTATGGATGAACTAGTATTCACTAGTGCGGACGTTAATCCCCACTAGGGAATATCGCATCCACAAGCCATCGCTTATAACTATCCACAATTCGTGACCTCCAAGTAGCTGGATTACAGGACGTCGCCACCGTCCCAGTCATTTATTTATAGTCGCGAGGTATTTAGCGGCACGAGTTGATGTGACCACCTCCCTTCCCACTCGGAGTGGGACGACGGTGTCGATCCTCTTCTTCGTGAGGATCACAATCTCCGTCTTACTGAGAGCAAGCGAGAGACCGTGATCTGACATCCAGGTGTTGACCACCCGCATAACTCGGTTCAATTTCAGTTGGGCCAGCTTAACGTTGCGTGCAGCAATGAGAGCTGCAACGTCATCGGCGTACCCAACCAAAGTGGTTTCCTCAGGCATCTCGGACCTCAGGAGGCTGTCATAGACAACGTTCCAGAGATCCGGGCCGAGTAAAAAAATCAATAAAAATTTAAAAAAAGTAAAAATGAGAGTAAAATAGTAAGTAAAAAGTAAGAGTAAAAAAAGCAATAATGGTCTCAAGTTAATTAATATTGAAAAATTATAACTTGATACCAATTCAAATATTAATAAATCGAATAGAAATTCAAATAGCCCAAGGATTTATTTTTATTTAAGACCTCTTTCTCTCTTTCATCGAAATTTTATTAAAGGCACAAAATGGGAGCAGGCGAAGAACAGATCAGAGGTAGAATTGAAGTTCTGAGAGGAGCCCTCTCACCCCCCCCTTAAAGGTAGTTTTACCATAACTTAAGAATAAAGTTATAATAAATGTAAATATGTCCCTGCGAAAATTAGATTGAGGTTAAGAAGAGAAAAGTTGAACCAGTGAGATACGAATATAATTAAACTTAACGGGAACAGCCATAAATATAAACCTGTACAATTTAAGGGATTGGAAGATTAACGCGGACATCCTGTTGAAACTACTGTTACCAATTTGCAAGTTCTGTTCCTACTTAGCATAAGGAAATTACCTCTTATACCAACGATGAGTGGCAAAAAATTTAAATCCAACAAAAGCTTTGACAAAGCCTACTACTTTTCCATTGACAATTATAAGTTTTATTATCAAGTACAATTATCAAGATAAATATCACCATGACTTTAAATATTACAAACAAATAATATTTTCCATGGATTAAATAAACTTATTTTTTATAAAATTACTGAGATATCTTCAGAATTTTTTTAGTCTAGTTTATTTTTTATTTTTTGCGGACTGTTTGTAGGTTGATTCTTATTGTATTTATTTCAAGATTGTTATGTTTAATAAAAAGAAATGTTAGTTGATGTTAGTTGGTGGGACAGTAAAATATTTTGGCCATCAGTTGAGAAGATCAGGCATTCAAATAACGATTAAACCAGAAGAAATGTAGTGAATCCTTTATCTCACAGTGTTAAGGAACCTTTAAACCTTTTCTGAGTTGTTAGCAAAAGTGTTGGAAACAAAAAATATAACTCTCCCGAAATCTAACACACCCCGCTTACCCTGAGATTTGTCGTTCAAGTTTGAAAGTTACACAGTGTTGTTCAGGAGTGCGAAAATTTATGGTAACAGGAGAAACAGGAGCAACAATATCACTGAAACATTTAAACATTGAATTCACTTGTCCCCTATAGTTTTTCCTCAGACTTAAAGTCCTATAAAACAGAATTTAACACAGTGCATTAAGCAGGAAAAACTATGCTCTATAATTTTTTTTCATTAATAAAAAACGTTATTTATGTATTTGTGATAGTCAGTTTAAAAGTTATGATCTTAGAATAGTTGTGGCGTAAAGTAGTTGTTCATTGCCCTAGGGAGATTATAAAAATCAACTAATGTCGAAACCATCAGCTGTTTTAAGGCATCAGCTGTTTGAAAGCATCAGCTGTTTGATAGCATCAGCTGTTTGTGTAAACTATATTGTAAAACTGCGGCAGCGGTATCCAATCAAGTGATTGGTTAAACCAATAGCCTAAATAGAACTATCTTTGTGATAAAAACAACAATTTTTACACCCAATGTATCTAGAGCAAACCAAAGTAGGTGACGACAACAACAGCTGATTGAAGCATTATAAAGTATCTCCTGCACCTTTGATGTCATCAATTTTGTTATTGTTTTTGTTGATGTCACCTACCTCCTTCTCATTCTAGATTTCTTGTGTCCACCCTTCTTTTTAAACACATTTAGTCTTTGAAAAAATGTAGCATTAAGCAAAAAATGTATTTCAAATCCCGGGGTATATATTTTTTATAAAGAGTTTACTTGACCTCGCACGAAGAGCGTCATTTAAGAACCTAGGACCTAAGAGCCTAGCATATGCTCAGTAAGCTAACAACTCTTTGTAATAATATCAGTAACAGACGGTGAGCTAACATGTCAAAAAGTGCAAAAATCTTGTTCCTATTCAAGACGACGAGCTCATACGCTGAGCCCATTTGCCTCCACGACTAAAATTACCCATTTTCCTAAAATACTCATTATAAAAGGCCTATTTCTAGTTGAGGGTGGGCTCGTTCGATTCGCGCACTCTCCCTTAAGACTGTTTTGATGTAGACCTACGAGTGTTCACTTTTGTGTATATTTGTTGAACTCCATAAACAATTGTTAAAAATTTTAGAATTTCAATCAGGCCTAAGCAATATAACTTAATAATATTATTCCTCGCATTAAGACCTGTTATATTATTTTTATGAGAGAATTATGTTATATGCAACCCTTCAACAAAATTGTCAGAGCCGTTTTCGAAATCCGTGTGCATACATACAAACAAACAAATATGCCTCACTCATATTAGACTAGGATGTTTATTTAATACACCATTTCGTGTAAAATCTTTTGAAAGCAACTCTAATGTTGTTACTTTTTCCTTTCAAAGTTTTCTCACTTTAATCTTTTTTTACACAAAAATTACATGGTAAGCATACAAATTGAACTGACTTTACAAATGCATTTAGTTTTAGTAACCGTATGAAATATTTCGCAACTACAAATAATTTTTTAGGTTGTTTATTAGAGAGTATTCTGAGAAATTAATCGAATCCATGTTTATGTAAACTCTGAACTATCAATTTCCTCCAATTAAGTGTAGTTTGTTGCAGACATCGATTAGTCTGTCTGATTGATGGGCTGTGTTTGGGCTTTGACTCAGATGTCAGTCCAAATGGAACGGTTCTCGGTATTACTAGTTTTTCTACTTGTAAGTAGTTACATTTTTTTATGGGAAAACCAAACCAATTTTCAGAATATTTTCTTTGTGAATGTTTAATTAATAAATCTTGAGACAATATGTTCTAACTATCATTTTCTATGTTTTTTCGTAGTTGTTGAAATATTTTAAATATTTGGGTTTCAACTTTAAGTTTAACCACAGGAAATACTTATAAAAAACTGTAGAAAAACCATAATGACTTTATTTTTATCGTAATCAGCAGTTTTATAAAAAAACTACAGACCAATTTTATCGTTTATATTAATTCCCACTCGGAACGGGGCGACGGTGTCAATCCTCTTCTTCGTGAGTATCACAATCTCCGTCTTACTGAGAGCAAGTGAGAGACAGTGATCGGACATCCAGGTGTTGACCAAACGCATGACTCGGTACAACTTTAGTTGGGCCAGCTCAACGTTGCGTGAAGCAATGAGAGCTGCGACGTCATCGACATACCCAACCAAAGTGGTTTCCTCAGGCATCTCGGATCTGAGGAGGCTGTCATAGGCAACGTTCCAGAGATCCGGGCCGAGCATTGAACCTTGCGAAGCACCAGAAGTGACTTTCATCGTCCGCGTTCCGTAACTTGGGTCATAAATCAGGCTTCGAAAGCGGAGATAATCCTCGATGAGCCGCAACAGATATGCAGGAATGCGAAAGGTGTTGCGAAGCGCATCCAACATATCAACCCACCTTGCCGAGTTAAACGCATTATTGACATCAAGCGTAACAAGAAGCTGTTGGACAACGTGTCCAACATGCAGAGAGTACTGTGCGACGACGGCAGCTCGAGATCACCTTTGCCCTTGCTGATCAGTACAAGTCTGGCTGTTTTTAGGGAGCCGGAAACCCCCTTCTACCAAACAGGCGTTGTACACTCTCAACAACAAGTCAGCGTTAATTGAAAATACTTTCTTTGGAGCCTCACTGGGAATCCCGTCAAGGCAAGGAGCCTTGATGCTCTTCAGGGAGAGAACGGACTTTTCCAGCTCCTCGAATGTGAAAAGTGGAACGTCCTCTAACCGTCCGAAGTCAACCGGTGATCGCTGTGGATGTTCAGGAAACAACGCAGTGACGATCCTCCCCATGTGGAAGGTGGAGAGCGGGTGCCGAGTTTCTGTGTTACGAGTTTGTAACCCAGGGCCCACGGGTCGGAGTCAACTTCGTCACGAAGTCTCCTCCAGCTATTCACCTTGCTCCTGTTGATCGCCTGGCGGAGAGATTTTCTCGCAGCTTTATAAGCCTCAGACTTACGAACTCTGTCTGCGGGAATTATCGCTCTTGTGGCGGCTCGTCTAGTTCTTAAACATGTTCTTCTGAGTTCCGTAATCTCTTCAGTCCACCAATAAACGAGTTGTTGTCGCGTCGGAGTTTCCTTCGTGGCATAGACTGGTTGCAGGCCGAGACGATCAGTTGCATCATGGATGTTACTAGTGCCTCGGCCCCAGCCCCACCAGAATTCCCTACACTGTATAATAGTAAGTGAGACCTTCAAAATTTGATGAACTCATGTTTAAGATTTTCGGCTGTATCTGGAGGGGATATTTGGTCTGTTTTGATGCAGATAATTAGGTTACGATCACCAGTAATAGTTTGCGGGTTTTGGTATTTGAATCTGATGTGGTGTAAAAGTTTTAAAGGGACCCTAATACTTAATTTTCATCCTCTACATTCATCTAAAAAGCTGATGTATTTTATAGTAGATTTTTTTAATTTTTCATCTCATGACTAACAATTCTTTTCTCTGTGGCAAGTTTTCCCTAACTTTGACCCAGTTGCCAATTACACCCGATCCACCTTTATCTACCAATGACCATGTATAACAATGCCTTTGTATGATTTAACAGGTTGTCTTTGGCCCTCGCAATTCACTAGCTTATGATCCTCTCAGTTATGGATTCACCAGAAACGGAGATGGGATTTATGAAAAGGAAATACCTGACCTGGGATGTACACTCAAATTGGAAATCTATGAGGATGGAGACAGTGCGATGCTGTGTTTGGATGCACTCGGAAATGAAGTGAAAGGCAAAGAATATAATTATGGCGTTATGTATGGGGGAACGATGTACCGTAAGTTTTTATTTAAATGTTTATTCAGTAGCAAGGGTTAACGTCAATAGAACTGGCGGCTTAAGTTCAAAAAATAATAAAATTCTAGTAATAATGATAACAAGGGGGCCCGTGCAGCGCAATGCGCTGCATTTATTAGAGTACCTGGTGATCCACCCTTGTTCCATGGTAATGAACCGAGTTACTTTGAAAATAAAAACTAAATTAGAGTAAAATCAGATAAAAATATATTGGTGTTTCATCAATAGATCTTCATCACTAATTAATTCTCCAATGTGATAGTGTTGAGATTGCGTGGTTGTTCTTATGCCGATATCTCTTAAGGCCTCTGTCTAAATACTCTTAAAAAATTTTGAATAAATTCACAGATTTTTTTATCTAGATAGTTCAGCACACATAAAACATAAATGACAACAGGATAAGATCAATATTTCATTACAACTCATCCCCGTTTAGTTATGCAGCACTCACTGCGGCTGTTTTTTAGTACCATTTGAGGTATAGTCGTCGACATAGTGAATGAATCCACATCACTATTTATAAAAAACTATATAAATCCTCTTTAACTCAATTTTCCATGGCATTACAAAATTTAAATTAAGAAATCACAAAAATTAAGACAGTCTATACATATTTGTCGGTGTGGTCCATTTTGGTTCTATGTGGCATTTATATTTTGGTTCAAATTTATCTTTACAAAAACCATTTTTAAAATAAGATTGTTATTTATACTGGAGGTAAAAACTTTTAAATTTTGTCTCTTTTAAACACGCGTTTTGTGTAGCATTCTGCATTAAATTTTGTTATGGTATCATAGTAACCAAACAGGTTATTACACCTACAACCTATCCCTCTGCCTATAGTTCACAACAGTTTTAAAATCCATGCACACAAATTTAGTGTTTTATTTTAATATTTGTTAACTTTTGTTACTGTTTCAATACCAAAAGGACAACCCATATAAGACCCATGTCAAAAATCTCAATTTACAAACTTGATTTCGTACAGTAAAATGAATTTGTCTGGTGTTAAGTTACTTAACTTATGTTTGTGCCCACATACACGTAAATAAAAAGTTCAACTAAAATCTTTTCGCTACATTTTGAGAAAAAGTTAAAACGTCACAATAGAGACTCCTCGTATTAACCTAAAAAATTGTGTTGATTTTACAGTACCAGTAGTTCAGTTTCTTCTATTCAGCTTTCAACACGTGTTTGTCTGTTTTACTATAAACAGCTGTTTTATTTTGAAATTCAATATAAGTTTCCCATGTTAATCTTATGGACAAAAGACGAACTTTAAGGGCTTCCCGTGAACTTTAAAATTAAAATATCAAAAATCTTTCAAAAAAATCTATCAAAATTCTTATGAGAAATCAACAAAACCTTTTATCTTGCTTATTTATTGATATATCTTGAAACAATTTGGTATGTACATTCATTAGGAAACGATTAACTTATATTTGCTTAGAAAACCCATATGGCGGCAAACCTACGTACTCACCCCTATAGGGTTTATGGGGAAAATAAAAAGAACACCATAGCCTTATAAAATTTGGTATGTACAATCACTAGGTAGGGTTTATCTTATATTTACCAACAAAACCCATATGGCGGCAAACCTACATACTTTCATCCCCATGTATTTTATGGGGAAATATAAAATATACCAAAATTCCATTGGAAATTCGCGGAGGAAATTCCATTGGAAATTCGCGCAGGTCTGCTGCGCTGGGGTGTATGTTGTACTTCAGGGC
The DNA here is from genome assembly GCA_030545055.2 of Neoaliturus tenellus. Lineage (NCBI taxonomy): Eukaryota > Metazoa > Arthropoda > Insecta > Hemiptera > Cicadellidae > Neoaliturus > Neoaliturus tenellus. The sequence continues at coordinate 48,320,982 of CM061534.1, read as the reverse complement.
CTGCACCCCTAGAACTGGGAAGTTCACTACCCAATCCCAGCTCAAAGTACCGAGTTGGGTAACGGGCGTGGCTCCCTTTATCAACTGAAGTAGGGCAGCTTCGGCTGTTCCGAGCCCTGGCGGAGGTGGCCTTGTGTCAATCGCGCGCTTACTGGGTGTCTCACTCCAGCTCCCCCCAAAAGGGAGGTAATGAGTCAGGATGTCGGGGATCTGGGGCTTCCGTGCCTTAGGGTGCGGATGCAGGGCAGCCGGCGCCTTTGGCGTGCGGGTTTCCAGTGACCTAGTTATTCCGCTTGAGAACCACCCATGACCCAAGTAAAACCTAAAATGGGGACCTCAAGCCCCTGGCTTCGGCCAGCCCGGATATTGGGTTGGACTCGAGGGGGTAGAGGTTGTCGGTATGCTCGGCACACAGCTTCGGCTGTGGGGGGGCCTCCAGCCTAATCTGGGGCGTTGCTTCCAAACGAAAGCTGAGAAGTAGCATGGGTAGTGCTGCCACTGTCACTCACAGCGGATGGTCGATTTGGGTTCACCGCCGGTTGAGTACCACAGGCCTTGTGAATTCCGGGTTTTGTGGGGGTCTAATCCGCCTTAATGTGATTTGGGGCAATTGTTCCATAACTCCCCTGGTCGCAAGACTGGTCCGGTTAAGGCTCACGCTAGGTACGGACTACCCGTGAGGGTAGGGGGAGCCAAAACAAGGGTTTACCCTTGTGGAGGAACCAAACGAATAAAAGAAAAAGAAAAAAGAAAAAATAAAAGGTCTGCTGCGACGGGGGTATTTTAATTGTAAAAACAAGTGTATTACTTCAACAAAGCTAGGAATAATGTTATTTATGTGTAGGGCTAACAGTATGCATACTAATCCAATAGTGGTGAACTGATCTTAAGATTCTCACTATGATCTCATTCAATCAAATGCGAACATTACATATTTACAATAAATCTCGTTTTACACGTGACAATTATGTTATAGCAAAGACAGGGTGGAAAGATCCAAATTCAGGAAGTGGCTCAGGATATTCATCAAGTCCGTATCAGTATCCAAATCCGTACAGCACGAACCAGCGACCAACCCTCCAGTCGTTCTATGAGGCTTCCGGTTCCAGCCAGAAGACGGATCCGTTGGAAATCAATTCATACGGCTCCACATATCCATCATTTGGTGGATGGGATGGGCATTACAGTCCAGGCCAAACAGGCAGGACAGCCGACCAAATGTCCTGGAGTAGCAGCCCAAAGACAAAGTCATTCGATGACAGTTCATCCGCCAATATGGCATTTTTAAGTGCTGGCCTAGCACCAACGTCATTTGGTGGAACAGGCAGTTCATTTGGCCAAACAAGCAACAATCACCAACTAGGAAGAACTTCCGACCAAATGAACTTGGATTTTATGTCGGGGTTCAGTCACGCAATTGCTCAACCGCAGACTCAACCTCTTGAAGTCGATGTGCCAATATCAACCAAGACTTACCAGAGTGTTACCCAATGTGAGTAAGTTGTATTTACGTCCTAGTTTATTTGATATTCACAAGTCTGCTAACATTAAAAATATTTTAATACATTCACTGCGGGTATCAGTACTGGTCCATTGCGATCGCTGGAAATACTCGTATGCCACAGTGAATATGTTAAGTAGTGCCTTTTAGTCTTTTGTTTATATTTTTTTTTAAAGTAGGCCTACACTATTTTAACATTTGGCATTGCAAACCTACTAATAGTACAAATAAAGATGTCACTTCATTACAATGCTCCCTGGAAATTTTTGAATTTTTTGAAAAAAAAAATAAAAAGGATGTATAAAAGTTTTGATACTTTTTACGAATAAGGGACACATTCCAAGATTATTTGTCATCAGAACATTATATTTAAATAAAAAAAGAAGGATTATGATTTTATCATTCTTTTGTGTGGTATTTATGTTAATGCTTCTGGGTTTATTATTTAAATTGTTTTAGATTGATCATCTATAAACGGCAATGCAAACTAAAAAGGCATTTCATTATTATTATTATTATTATTATTATTATTATTATTATATTAATTTTAATGGGGTTTCTGTCTAGTCGTTTCTGAATAATATACTTCAAAACAATTCTCTTTTTGTTTTAGTAACCACAAACAGCAGGCAAAATGGATACTACAAAATTAATTACAAAAGGGGAAAGTTTGACGGTAAATGCATGGAGGAAATTAAAGTGGGATGGATTTCCAATTCTCTCATAACAGCTAAGTTCACCCCTAACAATTGTAAGAATGTAGAGAGATATTTTGATGTTAATGGAAATGCACTGTTGGTGGGAGCAATTGATGATGACCTATTCGTTTACGGTCAGGATGACTTCGAATTCCGTTTGATTGTGATAGAGAATGGTAAATGTTTTTTGAAGACTTACCCAAGTGGGGGCACTGAAGTTTCATTAGAAAAGATCAATGGCTGCGAGAACGTTAAAGGACTTGTTATCAAAGCTTTAAATATGTTTACTCAGTCTAATCCGTCTTTAGAGCAAGAGAGGAAACAACTACAGCGTCAGTTGAAACAGGAGGTAGAAGGATGGCCTAAGGAAAAATATGGTAAACCTCAAATACCAAATGAAAGCAAACCTGTCAAGATGACCAGCCAAGCTGCTACTACCACAGACACCAGCAAACAACAAAACAAATTCTCTTGGTTGAAGAAAATGTGGCCTCTACTGTTAGTAGTGTTCCTTATTCCTATTTTTAACTATAAACGTTAGTTTAGTATTTCCAGGTAGTACATTCTGAAAACGCAATAGACCTACTTTATTTACATGGAGGTACATAATAAATATTAAAATTTGTTTTGGGGTTTTATTATTTTTCATAACATCTACTGACTTATAAAGGTTTATTACAATAGGGTGAAACAGAAAAATATAGAATGTAAAAACAAGAGTCAGTGCACTTAACCAAGGATCTTAATTATTGATTTTTATTTCCATTCTTTCAAATTGACCTTCGACCCTCGAAGCTATCTCGAAAATGGCGACCCCTTACTTTGACCTTTTAACATGGAAAATTTATCGGTGCGTAGATCGTTTTGAAAAAGTAAAGTGATGAGCCGATACAGTACAGAGGTGAATGGTACTGATAAATGTCGCTGGCAGAACACAGATTCGAACCCTCGACATCGCTATATGGTCCCGAAGTCCGGCGCGCTAACCACTACCTCACCGACTCACTTAGACTGTTTTCAAAATATATCAAATAAAACCAAAATATTTAAGATCTACAGAAACATTTTAAATTTTTAGGTACATTCAAAAACTTAACAAACGAACAACAAACCTTATGACCTTATAAACTAAAAACTTAAGTAAATAAACTACATATAAGATGAACAAAAAATGTTTGAGTCAAATCTTAGGGAAAATGGGTTGATAATACAGAGCTTTAAACCATGTATAATGTGACTGGGTAGTGCGAAGTTTACTAAGGATTTTCCTCCACAAAATTTCCGGAAGTAAGGTAGCTTTCTTAATGGGCTATGGTAGCAACCTATTGTCTTTTGACTGTAGCTACATAACATTTTTTTTCTAAAGTTACATGAGAGTATTAAAAATCTTGGAAGTATTACGTTTACACTGGGATTTGAAATCCACGTTTATACGAAAAATACACTTCCCTACTCCAACCTCACAAATATGTGTGCACAGACGTTTCGTGAATGATGAAGATCTAATTTTGCAACTGATGTGCTGTAATACGATATTGCATCCCACCGTATATGGGTTTGCCATAGACCATTCGCTCATCAATTTACTTGTTTAAAAAAGAGGGGATAAATAATTAATGACCTGCCGGGCTTGGTTATGATTAAGGGAGGATGAGGCTTGTAGTTGATGGCTTTGCCGAGGTGTAACTTAGTCTATACTTACATATTAAATACAACCTTTGAATTTGGATTATTACATTTTCATTATGATAGTATAAACATTAAAAAACCCAGTTAAATTAATACGGTAGCAAGTCACCGAGAATTAATTCAATATTATGCATAGGTTAGTTTAGGCTAGAACATTGATTTTCGGATTATATTATTTTATTTGGATGCAAATTTTTGTTAATAGCTAAATCATTGAAAAGATTTATGGTATCCTTATATTTCAGTTAATGTGTATTATGACACATAAAACTATATACAAATGTATAGTTTGCTTATATGCAATCCACCTAAGACACATATTTACAGAAGTGCGTTTTATAGTAAAAGGTGTTTGAAATTGTACCACAAGTTTTGGGTTTTTAGCTTTATGAAAATGTTTTATCACTTTTTTATTTAAAGTATTTAATTTTGTCCCAAGTCACTGTAAGATTTTACGTTAATATCACAGTAATGGTATGTTTACGATTTTCATTATTTCCAGAGTGTAAATATTTACAGAAAAGTTTGGATAAAGTTGATAGCAAATAAAAAGCAAAAACAGTATTACGCCTCACCATGATGATTATGGTCATCTTTATCCATCTTTTTTTCAGAGAGATTTGCTAAATCTGTTTGATTAGTTAATAAAATAGAAAATAAATTTAAAATTGCATCATAAAAATGCATCATTAAAATGATACATGGAAAATCATTCGTTGAATGTTCGAGGTCACAAATTTCTCTAAAGTTTTCACTATCTGTCACAAACTGAAATACATCAAAATAACAAGTGACTTCTATTCGTTGTAGTGACTTTCAAACGATTATTTTTCAACTAGTTACATTCATCTATAAATAGTTTTAAACAGTAGTACACGTGCATCAATACGTTTAAAAAGGAAATAATATAAATACATACAAAACTGAGATAAAGAATATGAAAACAAACCAATAAGTTGGGTTGGAAGAGTTTAAACTTCTATCAGCATTCCGAGCGGAACCTAATTTGTTCCGTTTCCTGAGCACAACGTTGTCCGCATACAAATATAGCCCAAATTGTGATGTTTGGTTTAATCAATGTACTGGCAATCCTTACATTGCCTTATAGTCTTAAGAAATTGTGCCATTAGAATAAAATAATATAATCATGATGATAATCAATTTGATTCAAAACAATTTACAAAAGTTGTATGGTTCTGCCAAATTAGGTAAACGGTGTTAAAAGTACTTATTACGGCAAAAAATTGTAATTTTATAACTATCAACACATGGTTTTGTTACTATATTTTCATTATTTTTTCTTTTTTAGGCTTAGAAAGAATATTTTTTAAAGTTCTTCCAAAATCATTACCTTCAATTTTTTTTTATTACAAAAATCATTACAACACCAGACATAGAAACAGATTTGCTATCTCCCACAGACTCAGTCTCTCAGAAACAAAGCCGGAGTACATGGGTCAGAAGTTTTACCAGGATCTACCAGAAAACCTGAAGAACATCACGAGTTTACCAAAATTCAAGCAACACCTGAAGAATTACCTAATCGACAGATGCTACTACAGCCTGCCAACCTGAGTTAGCTCAAGTCCATTAGAAGAAGGCCTGAACTTTACTTAGTAGAATAAATCTAGATGAAATTGACTCGCCATATGCTCGCTCTCCAAGTCTTCATGGTCCAAGGATAAGTAAGTAAAGTAAGTGGGGGGAAAATAATAAGGCAATAATTTCAAATGTCATGTAGAAACTAAAATGCATATTCACCTATAGGCATCAGAGGAAACTATAGCAATGCTTAAACTATGAGTCTTCCTCGAGAGTACAGAGTACCTCCGCAATTTTGGTATTTTGTCCCACAAGAACAATGTTAAATTCATAAGATTACTGTAAGTTTTTTCGTCAGAAAATTTCAAAATAATTATTGATGTCATTGTAAATGTTACCATAGTATCTTTCATTCGACGTGATAAAAATTTGATTAAAAAGCCCAGTCAAATAACGAATAAAATATAAATATGTATTAACATAATTTTTAACCATGTTAAACCATTTTTAAGAGGTTTATTGAAAAAAATATTTACGACATATAAACCACCATACTATTATGGTGAGTGAACATGTTCAAGTTTCATGCGAATCCGATGCATGATTATCCAGATAAAGTGTTTTAAAGACACCTATAATTAACAGTAATGTTTTAAATTTAACATTGTTCTAATGGGACTAATAATCCAAGGTGGCGGAGGTACTGCAGACGTATTTAATTATGATTAGGGTTAAGGGATTAGTTAGGGTTTTATATTAGGTATACAAAATAATTTATATTCAGTTTAACCTTACGTGAAGAAAACATACTTTATCATTCTCCCTCTGAATGATATACTTTTAAAAGGAATAAATACGGCCGAGTATTTCATTAACACCACGTAATAGATGTGATCAGAATCGTAAGTTATATTACCTGATTAGAATCAAAACTGACCCATATATTGTTAATTCTTTAATCTGCTATTATTTTAGAGAATGTGTAACTATTCCAAAATGTTGCTAAACAAAAATAAATTATAACTAATTAATGCACTTTTCACACAATATAGTTATTTAAAAAAAAAAAAAAAACTAGTTTAATCTTCTTCATATTTGATTCATTTATTTAGAAGGGAAAAACGTTATAGGATAAAAACAAATATTTAGACAAAACTTTTTATCTATTTATATTGTTTAAGAAACCTATTTAGTATTATTATAAGGGACTTTTATACTTGCCTGTATTGTAATAGTTGGCAACACTTGGATCTAAAGCAGTTTGGCCAACTGTATGATTCAGTGTTGCCACCACAGTAGGTTCGAATACAATTGTTGCAGTCCAATATTTCCATTGTGTCGAGAACTGGGTTAAGGGTGGCAAACCTTAATGGAAAAAACATAAGAAATAATATGACAGTTTAATAGTCTTATGGTGGTAAAATAACACTTTTAGGTCCTTAAATTTAAAATGGCAGACGAGTATGATTGCTTCTACAAGACATTCTTTTGTATAACGAAACTGAACTATATATGATAGTCAACCAACTATATGTGGTTCCTATATTACACATTCTTTGGTAGTATATCCCAAGTTAAAATGAACCGTAAACATTTTTTTATCATTCTGCACGAAATCAGCCTGTTTTTTGTTCTCTTAATAGTACCAAAACCGATTCTTTTCTGTCCTAGGACTGAAAAATCATCTGGAGAATTTTTTAGGTCCTAGTACTGAAAAGTCAGCTGTTTGCCAAGTATATTACTATTGACTTATTAATGTTGAGGAGCAGAATTTTTAAATTCAAACTTTATGAAAAGCATTGTTTGTAAATAACAGAAATGTAAACACTGCATATTACTTACTTTGTAAATATAACCTCGAAAATACAACTTTATAATTAATATTTTTAACTATCAAAAGTCTAATTTTCGCATTATGATAAAAAACGTTGTTCATCACTCGGAGCAAAAGTGTCTTTTTGATGCTTAATCGTTTTTAAAAACTCGGCTGCGCCTCGTTTTTAAAACACGATTGCGCACCAAAAAGACCCACTTTTGCTCCTAGTGATGAAAACTACTATTAAAACTTACTCGCATAAATAAACAAGAATTTTAGTTCATTCAATCCAGGATTATTCATAGAAAAATAAATATATGACGAAGCTATTTCCATAAAACAAATATATCCTAAATTAAAATATTAGGAGACATTTTATCTATTGATCATAGACTATACAAACTCCATTATAGTTAGTTAAAAAGTTCTAATGGCCAATTAAAAATATATAACCACCCCTATTTCAGTAAATAGTATAAAAGTGTTTTATCGCTGACGATTCTAAACTTCTGCAACTGTGTAAACGACCCTCCATTGTTAAGTTTCCCTTTTCGTTTGGGAAAGTACGATTTATCCAATTATATTATAAATAGGAATTTTAACGTGGAATTAAAACGTGAGTTACTAAACAGTTTTGGAAAAAAGTTAGTTATCATTTGCAAAAGTGGCAATTGATGGTACATGCTGAGTAAAATTATACCGCTTATATTTTGCATTCAAATCCATTTTATTAAAAAAGAAAAGAAAAAAGTTATTATTTATTCAATAGATAATTTTTATAATGTTGTCAGTAATTCTCTTTAAAACAAACCAATAACAAAAGAAAGTACCCAGCACAAGACTAATTTTATTTTATTTAATGCTTTTGTTTATAATCAAGGAAATCGTGTTCTTCAGTTGAAGTGAAATATTAAATTGAAACTTATTCAATTTTTGTGATCACTATTATTAGTGCCACTAAAAATACCCATAAGTGTGACTAATGTCTTGGGCTTTAAGATGCCCAACAGGAAAGTGTGAGGTAGCAAATAATCTACTACACTCTATGCAAATGCAGAAGATACTATTACAAAAACCTAAAATATTTTACAACTTATTACTATTTTTTATGGATAATATTTTTGAAATGGATATGGACATTTTGGAAATGCGACTATGGAAATGTAATTAAACACGTGGATCGAACAGCCAGAACGAAGGTAAAGGTCGTCCATGTAAGGCCTACTCGCGTTTAGGTCATAGAACGTAATTACCTCTTTGCTAGAACTAGCATATTGCTCAGTTTCTGCATCAGCTTAGAATTAAAACTTGTGTGCATGTGCAAAATATAATAATTGGTTATATGTTGAAACACTCAGATTTAGATTCATGATTCCTACTTCTGGATATTGATTTCAATTGTTAGAAATAAATATTTACCTTTTCAATATCCTTGTTGTTGGAGGGCAACAAGGACAGAGTTGCAAAGGCAAGGAGGAGTTGCCTTCCGACAACAAGAATATTGAAAAGGTAAATACTACTTATTTCTAATAAATGAAACACTCAGAGTGAAAAACAGCCAAAATATGAACTCATTTTTAAATTTGCACTTTGAGAATTAGATTAAACATCAACATCAACGGTGTCTTACTTAATTTTATATATAAAACTAAATATAATATTTATACATTAAGCATTGTTAAGACATTTAAATTATTATCATTACTTTGTATAACAAATAGTTTTGTAAAGCTTGTAATAAGGCCAGTCAAGACTTAGCATAACCGACCGCTTTAGATTTGTATTCCTATAAGACTAATGATAAATTTCAAACACCCATCACGCCTTTCATATTGGCCGAAAGATTCATAATTATTTCATTAAAGGAATAGTAAAAATCACGATTATAGAGCGATTTTTTTTAGATTAAACTACTGAAAAGCGTCCATTTTATAACAAAAATTCTAAGAAAACTTGTTGTTCATTCATAAAACAATAAATGAAATAAAACTTTTTAGGTGATAAGATGGGCCCTAGGTATTTAAATTTCCTTTTAAAATAACGCTAAGATTAATATGTTCAACCAATTTTAAAGACGTAGCGGATTTTTAAAATGTAACATTAGTCTTATGGGAGTAAAATCCAAGCGGTAATGCAAACTCATAATAAGGTAGTCATTAAACTAATAATAAGACAGTGCATGCATACCAAAACTGACGAAACAAAACCTGAACCTTAATAAAAGTACCATGATATTGTCTGGTACAGTCTCTTACGTTTTAAAACTTATTACGTAAGCATGTAATACAGAAATACCGACCGTTCTCAAAACATATTTTACCTTTTTGTGTTCGTTTAAAAACAATAGTATACAGGGAATATAAAATACCCCCGTCGCAGCAGACCTGCGTACTCAGCGAATTTCCAATGGAATTTTAGATTATTTACTTTCCCCATAAAAACACCATAGGATCGAGTATGTAGGTTTTCTGCCATTTGGTGTTGTTAGAAAATCTAAGTTAATCAATAATTGGTGAATGTAAACACAAAATTGTATCAAACTCAGGCAATTTTTTATTTTCCCCATAAACCCCATGGGGGTGAGTATGTAGGTTTGCCGCAATATGGGTTTTGTAAGCAAGTATAAGTTAAACCTTATATAGATAATGTACATACCAAATTTGATAAAGTTATGTCAATAAATAAGCAAGATATAGGGTTTTCTTGATTTCCCATAAGAATAACATGGACAACACATTTTTGGATTTGCCCCGTAACCAGTTATGCTATGATAAAAATTCAAAATACCAAATTGTTTGTTTTTTTAAGCTCTTTTAAATGGTTTCAGTTAAAATTGATGAATTTTAAAAATTAAGGTCCAAAAATGCCAAAAACCCATTTTTGACCCCTTTGAAACCCCATAAAACCCCGTTCCCATAACCCGACAATGCTGGTTCGCGAACTCATGAAAATAGACCTGGTCTTACACCTCCATACCAAATTTCATCAAAATCGAAGGTCCCCTTCAAAAGTTATCAGTACCACGGACACATAGATATATAGATATATAGATATATATATATATATATAGATAGATATATATATATATACATATATATGAAAATGAACGAATGATGTTTTTGGCTTCTGGGGACCTCAAAATGAAAAAGTAAAGTGGTCCCGGGCTTAGGTCTTACCATGGCTACTACCGTAATAGCGTATTCCCTATAGGGAAATTCGCTAAAACATGGGTTACTTATACTATATATTTATCTCCTAATAGATTCAAACTACAAAATTCTCTTCCAAAGAAACTTCCATATTCCGGTACAACACCGCACGACTGAAGGCTGCTCAACACACACATGTAACATGAAGGATGACGTCATCTGCCCAACAGATGTTCTTCATAACGCGAGACGTATGACGTCATTGCTAGTGACGGGTCTCCGCTCTGCCCAAGGATGACGGCCCATCTTTCTTTGACGAGACTATACGTTCCCGGTATCGCCATGCATTGGAATGGGTGAATATGGAAAGTATAGTCGCGTTGTAACGAAATGGGGAAGCTCTGATAAATTAGGATCTAACTTTGGATGTAATTATTGCAGTCAAATTACTTTATCATTTTAAAGTGGTATAACTATTGTATTTAGTTTTACTTACATATGACTGCCTAAGGTCAATATATCCTTTTTCATGCATTACAAGTTTAGGACAACTTACTATTCATCTTCTGATGCAATGAAGTTCTAAACTAATCACACACAAATGGTCTTCAATGTTTGTTCTAAATAATAGAAGTACATGCAAAAAGTCACACATATGGAGCCACTTCAAATAATAAAAATTATGGCAACAAACGGTGGCATTTAAAATCGTACCAGCCGGTCGGAGTATGTAGGAATAATGCATTTGATTTTTGGACGAAGGGCAAGGTACGACGCCTCTATAATAAGCTGATTGGCAGTTGTTCGCTCTAATGTTATCTAAGCTATTGGAAAGCTGATAAGTGATTTGTTGGATTGATCTTATTTTTTATTTAATAACTATTTCTTCCTAAACTGCATTACAATTTATAAACAAACTGTTTATTCCATATCTGAACTTTTTCTTATATTTAAACACCATGAGTGAACTATCAAAATCTATTTTGTGATTAGAATTTTTCTTTCAGGTGTTGCACTTCTTTAGAAGACGGATTGTTTTGATTTCTAGCATTGTAATCCTTAAACCTATCATAAAAGCTTTTGGTGTACATTATAGGTATTTTGTTGCATTTTTCACTTCTGCTACTGTCATTTAAATATATCCCACTGGAGACTTTTATGTCAGCCCTGAGTTGCTCTTTATTTAGATTAGGCTTGTTAATTTTAAATCCCTGCAGTTTACCTTTTTTAACTTCGCCAATAAATTCTAAATGCTTACTTGTGTAACAAAATTGAATGGACTTTTTTGTTTCTCTCTTTGAAATTGGTAGTTTGAATTGAGTTTTTCTGATAATTTCATCGATGTTATACCTAGAAGTCATTTATCCATTGTTGTAGTTTATTTTATTGTATTTCTCTCCATTTCGGAATCATTTACTGAAAGGTTTTGTGTTAGAAGCCGATAAACCATAGTTCTAAAGAATGTAGTTTTGTAATTATATGGATAAAGTAAGACTTTATGTTTGACTTTATTCATAAATATGGTTTAACCATGTATGGTTTTTTAAGTATGACAAGATTGGTTTGAGTTGGTTGTCGGCAAATACCAAACTCGATAGCATACTTTTTTTAATGCTCACGTCCAGAAAATTAATAGATAAATCACTTCACAGTTGAATTTTGAATTGGATTTGTTCATGTAGGCTGTTGAGGTGGTTGGGGAAACACCTCAACCATCTCACACTCTGATCCGACTTTTCGGTGGAGTCCCTTGGGGACTTGGAGCAAAATTCCAAAGTGTTAAAATATTTTTGCTTTCGGCGTGACCTTGACCTACATGACGTCAGTGACTCATATTCATGACGTAACCGATGATATAGTCAACAAACAAAGCGACAAAAATCATAACCATTGTGTGAAATCATTATCGTTGAATATTTCATAAAAGTTACTGGGTAATAACAAAATTTAAACTATAAATGTTTTTATTACATGAATTGTGATGCAATATACAGAATTCGTCGCACACTGTTAGCGAAGGATGGAGGCGCCATTACTCATCGGTGCGACAGACACAGTTAACGTTCCCTCAACTGTCTGTGTCTTTGTGTCGTTGTCAGATGCACGGCCTTTGTTTTCACCCGCTGGAAACTATATTGATACAAAGTGAGAGAATAATGGCTGTGTCATGGTAACAATTCATGCATTAATAAAGGAAACGCATTTTAATATTGAAGTTAAAGTTCATTTCGACGTTAAAGTTGGACATTTAAATATTAGTTGCATTAACTTTATTGGTTACAAAACGTAGATGCTGATTAGGTGTAAATGGTGTAAAGTATATAAGAATTACTTTTGAGTGTAGAATAACATATTTAAGTAAACAATATTTTGAAAGTTAAATTTATTTAAAGGAAAAAGATAAAATTGTACATTTATTTTGTAGTACCACGATAACTGAGCCTTCCTAGTTGGTTTTAATTCACTTTTGTGATAGTATCATGGTGATTAGGCTTTAAAGTTTACGTCAACCATACCTTTTCAAAGGTGAGAGCCGTTTAAAAACCAATGCTTAAAAGTTTACCAATTATTTTAATTTTGTTAACATTTCGTTGTTGCTTCGTTGCCTTAGTCGCAACCCCTAACACCAATGTTAAGAAATATAATTGTTTAAGGTAGTGTTACACGAAAAACTATTTTTCCAGGGGTTGAAGCTTTAGTAAAATATATCAGTAGACAAGTATACTTGAATGTACATTATTGTCTTCCAAAATCTTCCAGTTGGTCAAAATCTGTTATTTGCCCACATCGCTTAATCTTTGGACCTCAAAACCTTATAAAACAATGCGGTAAAGGGAAAGAACTAATATTCCATTAGCATAAACATTTAAGGGAATTCCGACCGGTATTTTTGTCACTGTTAGGCCTATCATATCTTTCATCAAGCCGCGCGATCGGTGTAAATGCGGGCCGCAACTGACCTACCAGTACTGTTTTCAAGAAGCCATCTACTCAAATAACAAAAAAAAAAATAAATAAATAAAAAATAAAAATATAAAAAATGAAATAAAGCAGGACTAATGTAACACATTTTATTACGTAAGTGATGTAATGTAAGCAATTGCCATTTACTATATTTACCATATCAAGTTCAATATTTGAACTTATATTTGCTTAGGTTAGGTTCGTTTATGTTATGCGTACGTCACCCTTCGTTACTTTATACATAATCTAACCTAATCTAACCTGACCTCAGCAAATTAAAAACTACAAACACAACCGTGGTTATTTAAAGTATATAAGTTAAATTACGCTGCGTTTAGTGAAAACTTTTTAATTAGTTATTCGATATTAGGTTACGTAAGTCATTAGAAATTCATTGCAATCAACCGTAAATAAAAAAAATCAGCTTTTGGGCATATAATGGATTTTATCCCAGAACAATATTTTCAAGAGCGGTAGATCCGACATTGTCAGCCCTGCTACATTGGAGACTTGGCGCTGAGCGGCGACACAACGATGCCTCCTTTGTACAATTTTCTTATAAAAACGCTGACTCGAATCCGTCTCTCCAATTCCAAATTCACCTGTTTTTATGTTTATTTCTTCCTTAAACTTACGCAATGCAAATCTAAACGTTCAAGTTGATCACCACGGACTAATATTTAAATTGGGTTGTATATTTTAATTTTTGGGGAAACCCCATTTTTTTGGATCATTGTGAAACATAATCCTTTTGTTAAAAACCTATCTCGTATAAAAATTTTTAAATTTTCAATAATCCTATAAAAAATTGAAAAAAAACATGAACACTTTTCATTAAATTGAGAACACAAATTCTATAATTTGTCAAATAAATCCACTGTACTCATAATTAAAATCCTGAGGTCAACATAATCACTGTAATCAACACATCATCATAATCAAATCTGATACACTTTAAATATACATTCATTTAATTATACTTTAAGGTTTAGGTAAACTTGATATTTTTTTAATTAACTTGCTTATTAAAGTATAAAACTCCAAAATTTAATTAGTGAATTGTTTAGAAAAACATTTTAGTTAAACTAATAATAAGCTGATGAATTTTTTAAGGTACACATTATAACTGCATTTTAAGGTTAATCTCTAGCTGCAACTAGTAATAAACTATTTTAAGTTCTTGAGTAGTTATAAAGCTCAAATGACCGGTAATTTTACCTCTGGTATCATAAGAAAACGTTTGCTTTGAAAATGTGTTATATGTTTTTAAAAAACTAAACAAAATAGAAATATACAAAGTCAAAGAAATTTTTTTCGGTGGGATTATTACACTTTGTTTACTCCTAAAACTAACGAATACTGCACATTTTAATCCATAAACAAGGTTTTTGATGTAGTTGGTGAAACATTTTCATAGCCCCTAATTATTGTTAATAGGGGATATTAAAAACCTTAGTCCCGTTATGTAATTGGCATTAATAAACATTAAAATACTGTAAAAATTTAAGCTTTTAAGATGTAAAGGAGCTAGACCTCCGATTTGCTTCCCGTGGACTTTATATGTATGTTTTCAGCATGTGTAAGTTACGTTGTATTGCTACTAAGCCCGAATCTTTATGAAAGGCTCTTTAAGCGGCACAACGAACATACCTAAAAAATCTTACCTGTGATAGTTTAATGTTGAATATTAAAAAAGCTGATGTTCGAAGTTTGATATTTCTTACATTATAAAGAGATAAATGTTCTGAAAAGATAATGTGTCCTAAAACCCGTTTCACATAGTATAAATGTATTTTTATTTATTTGTATAAGCTTGTATTTGAAAAAATACAATAATAAATTGTGACCAAACAACAATGGAGAGGTGTAGACACATTGTCGGCGTACCTTGTAAGACAAGGAGGGAGGATACATTAGTCACTGGTGTGACAGAGACAGGCAACATTCCCCCTGAATGTCTATGTCTTTGCAACATTGTCAATGTAATGCCTTCCTATCTTGAGTTGAAAATTTTATTGATGTAAACAATAATGGGCTCTATCAAAAATTTAACACTTAAAGCTCATTTGACTTGGAACATGAAAATATAGCAATAAATAAAATTTATTCGTTGTGGTTTGTTGGTAATTTAAAAATGAACATTTACAAAGTGATCGTATTAACATGGTATAAGTCATTTTACGAAGGTTTTAGGAATCAAAAATAAAAGTTCGTATAATGAAATATAATTGCTACCTGGTACATTATATTCCTAGTCAGGCTGAGTTTCGTTCCATACACCTTCATTTATTGAATAATATATTTAAATTGAGTGATATAATTTAAATGTTTGTATTAAACTTCTTTTAAATGCTATCGAGTTCAATTGAGGTAATTTATACATAGTAAGTTGTGATAGAGGTTATTCGACAAACCTTAAAATTCAGTGAGTTTAAAGACGAAGCAATTTGAATATTGAAATATAAATATTCCTACCGCTGTTAAATTAAATTAAAATTACCTTATTAGAAAACTCACAAAATGTTAGTGTGAAAAACTATTTATTTTATGTTTCAGTATTAAAAACAACAACATTTTTATTTCAAATAAACAGGTAACTATTTCACATATCATGTTAAAAACAGTATTCTTCTTCATAATAAAGTATGGTAGTCATAATTAGGCTAATAAATAAATCAAAATTTTAATCAATATTAAACAATGATCATTTAAAAATAATTTATTGATGTCCGTTCCCTTCTAATGATTTATAATCTCAGTGCTGCCAATCTAATACACATTGAAAGTTGATTATTACCTTACATTCCTGTTGATGTTTACTCTGTCGTGTTGGTAGCACTGGACCTTCATTACAGTGCCGCCAACGCAGCAACGTTAATTATTTCCACCGGTACCATCACACAGTGATTGCTTTCCACGAACATGGTCGAGAATCATTAATACGCTATCAATATAAACACCAAATGTAAATATGCTGTTTCTACATAGCCCAGAATTTTGATTAAAATAGTAGCTATTCTAGGTAGTTTATTAACACGGTTCTTCGTTACTAGTTAAATATTAGTCAACTTATAAAAATAATTAATATAAGTTGTTGTCTTCGATTTATACACATTTAACAAAACATGTTCGACTTATTTAAAAGTAACATTATTTATGTACATGACTTATTAATTAATTACACTAGTAATGAAAACTACTATAGCGAGAAGATAAGGATTGTGACAACAAAATTTGTAGAGTCCATTGTTCCTGCCGGTCGCTTCACTTAAAATGCCGCGCTTCACATGCAGTACACCTCTCATCCATTCCTCCGATAGTGAAGGGCATAACTTCGGCTGGCATTTTAAAAGCCCGTTTGTATGAGTCTGTACTTATTTCATGATTATTATCTGCGGGCCAATTTCTTAAACGGTCACGGTTGTACATTTGGCTCATGTAATTATATTAGGTCTTCTTATTGCAGGCATGATGAAAGGTATTAAAAGTAGCAAGCAACAGACTTTAATGATACGAAACATTTCATGGTATGTCCGATAGGTAAACTATAAGTCACTAAATAAAAGAATGGAAAATACTAACGCATATTTCAATGGAAAAAGTAAAACATGGAAAATACACGGTATTAAGAACTATACAGTATTATACCATTATGCACGACATTAAGAAAAACGTCTGAAGCTTTACTCATAATTCCATGGTTAAAAACACTTTAGTAGATTTCCGAAAACATTCTTAGACAGGAAGTTTAATAAAATCTGAATAAAACAATGTGTATCTTCATTGCATAATAGAAATTAAAGTCTACATTGATAAGTTAAACATAATTTTTAAAATATACTTTATGCATTAATCAAAATTATCCTTAAGTTCTTTTGTTTTAAAACAGTTTAAAAAGTATCCACAATTGTTGATGTTTATCAATAAAAATTTCTAGATTGCTCAATATTTCTTTTTCTTTTTTAGTCAGCTGGTACAGTATCGCGTTAACCAACGTCTTTGTTATGAATGGATAGATGCTCTCGCTGCTGTACTTTGTTTATGCTTTACAGCTATTCAGTCATAAAATCAATTCATTTCCTAAGCAATGTTAATCAAATGGGGAAATAATGAACTTTAAGGGCTTGTAGGGCCTTTCCCCTTGGATGGAAATTCACCAATTTTCTTTAGAAACGACTTCTCGTCGAGCTCTATCCAATGACACCAAAACAATTAAAATCGGTTAAAAACTGTAGGAGGAGTTCTTTGTACAAAAATACGTGTCGCGTATTAAATATGTATAGATAGATTAATTTAGCATCAATTTATGTGCTTAAACCATTTTAGTTTCAAATTAACAGTGTTTTAAAAATATTTATTCAAAAGAAAAAAATTATTAATATATTTTTAGATTACTGTAACAGCTGTATATTGTTTAATGAAAGCTTTGTAAGCCCCTCAACATACTGCTGATTATATCGCTGAGTGATGGATGCTAAGATGATGAAGTGCTTAAAGATCAGAGAATTTGTAAAAATATTCCTGCTTTCATCAAATCCCAAAGGTTCCGTGAAATTCTTGAACGACTATAGATGAAGCATAGTTTTGATTGCATGGATTTAAACTATTAATATTGAAGACTTTACAAAAAGGATAGAAAGTCATTAAACATTATTCAACTCAGGCTATGTAGTTTTAAAATCAGTGAAGATCATAGCCTAGAACACAATGTATTACAGAATCTACAAATTGTCAGTTTGTAGCAAATTAAACTGCAAAGGTATTACAAAGCAAACGATTGTTATATATAAATAGTTTTGAAAAGAGGTCATTAACTATAAGTTATACGAGTTTTTTCTTCTCCCTTACCTTGTTTTTTTATAACACGAGGAATAACCATAAAAGTAAAAAAATTAATAAAAAAACTTTACAAAGCTCCCAAAAAATCTTTAAGGTTTTCAAAGTTTAAAATTATTGTAGGTATACTTTGATACCCATAAATCTTGTTCGAAGACTTTTTTACTGTCACTTAACCTCATTTAGTTTTAACATATTATTTCATTTGTGGTGTTAAATTCGCATATAGTAGAGTTTTTAAGAATGCGAAAGTCCAAATCAAATTACAGTTAAAGTAATTCCACAAGAGTGAACCTACCCTACTCTACCACGTGACAAGTCTGCAAGTGTCATTGCTTTGTCCCACTTTGAACCTTTCAACTTTTTTTATTACTCTGGTTTTGTAATACCTTTTCAGACTTTATCACCCTATATAGCAAAACTAGTTGCAAACAAATCCGTTTTTATCCATCTTATTTTTTTTAAATCATTATACTCATTGACCTCTATTATGTTAAAACAGAGAGCGATATTATTGATTTATCAACTACACATTTAATCATAAAAAAAAATAAAAACCACAATCGTATAAAATAAAAGAGAATCTTAATGTGTGCTTTATGAACTTATGTTCAAATGCCTTGTTCATAATCCCTTTTTCTATAATTATGTTTTAACCATATTACATTGGGTTATGTTTTTTATAAAAGTCGAGGAATTTGTTTTTATGCTATTATTAAGTGAATTTATGTTTTATGCAGTATAGTGCAAAGTGCGAATTTGTTGTTACATAAATTTAATTAACTAATACTAAATTTAATTGATTAAAAACGCAATATTTTTTATTCATTCATTACTTTAACTGTTACTTATTTCAACTATTTTAATCATAAATACACCCCATCGCACTAGACCTGCGTACTCAGCGAATTTCCTAATTAGTAATATTAATTTTGACCAGATAAACCTGTAAACCAAATGTCATCACATGCTCATAAATAGGGAAATAAATGTCTTTTCTCCTTATGATAAATAGAAAAGAGTATGCAGGTATGCTGCCATGGTGAACACCAAAAGTAGGTTTTTAGCATAAAAACAATTTATCTCAACCATAAAAAGCCATATACTAAGTTTCATCAGTATCTGTCCATTGCTAAAGGATTTCGCCTATTCTCCATATGATTAACATGGGAAAAGAGTATGCAGGTTTGCTGCCATGATAAGCATAAAAACCAAGATTTTTTACCATAATTGGGTGAATCTCAACCAAATGATGCTAAATACCAAGTTTCATCCAAAAATATTGGTTTAATAAGTGAAATATTAACACATCCTTATTCTCCATAAGATTAACATTGGAGCTTCAAAATACAATGTACTGTCTTTGGACTTTTTAATATCTCGGTAACCAATGGAGATAGAGCAAAGCTTCAAAATACTAAATTGTGTTTTTTTTAGCTAAATCCAATGGTTTAAACAAAAATTAAAATTTTTTTAAAATTACATATGAAAAATGCAAAAAACCCATTTTTGGGGTACAAAACCCCCCCCAAAACTACCCCTTCCGGAAGGTCGATATGTCTGGTTTACGAACTCATCCGAATAAACGTAGGATTACACATCTCTACCAAATTTGGTGTCGATAGGACCTTTTTTACGAGAGTTATCGTGCCTAGGGACACATACATACGTATATATATATATATATATATATATATATATATATATATTATATATATATATATATATATATATATATAAAAATTTTAATGACTATTATTTTTGGTCTCTGGGCACCTTAAAACGAAAAAGTAACATGGTCCCGGGCTTAGGTCTTACCATGAGACCTACGGTAATAGCTTATTCCCTATGGGAAATTCGCTAAAATGAACGAAAAATTCACTTTGATCATGTTTAATCTGTACGTTACGCCCAGTATAACTAATTGATGACTTCACTACATGGGGTCGCCGTCGCATTGCGCCACATTTTCGTCGCCTCGCTGACGCTTCGAACAATGGAATCTACTTTAACAGCTATTTTAACTGGCGACTCCATCAATGTATCTGCCCATCGTTGTGAAATAATCCTTCTTCTATGTGTCAAAATGGCATTTTACAGTTTTTTTTCTGTATTGGATTTTCATGTTTAAAATGTTTTATACTTATAAAAATATTTCCTGGTGACTGTGCAAAAAATCCACGTGTTACAATTTCAACATGAGGTTCAACAAATTTACACCACAGTTCAACATTATGAGAGAACTCTAAAAACAAAGTAAGAGAAGCGAACAAGCTCGTTGTAGCGTTTCAGCTTATGTGACAGAGTTTATTAATTGAAAACAGTTTTATAAGTTTATTGATCAAATTCTCGGAATCCCTGGTACTCTAAATTAAAGTAAATGTCTACATAAACATTCATCCTTTACATAGTTGCGTCACTGCACTTCATGCCGAAATTATACATTTATACTGTTTAGTCTTGAATAATAAAGTAACTAAGTCAGTTTAAGTTAGAGTATAAAAAATATCAAGCAATAAATCTAGTTATTTTTTAAGGATACGAATTTTTTTACGTCTACTTCTAATTACTTCTCTTTTAAATAATTAGTATTCAAGGCATTTCTCACTACGAAATTGGTAAACAAGACTGTATTAAAAGAAAAACTTATGTTGAACTGAATGTTTAAAATCGTTTCTAAAATTATAAACACTATCTAAAAAAACTGGGTTTTACTCTAATATTTTAAAAAACTAACTTTACATAGTCAATGACTTTATTAAAAGTTGAAATTGAAAATTATCGATAAAGATTATATTTATTCTTATATAGAAGATTTTAACAAGAACATTTTATTTTGATTAAATGTGTATCATGTACTTTGAAAAATAATAATGATAATTATTATTATTATTATTATTATTATTATTATTATTATTATTATTATTATTATTATTATTATTATTATTATTATTATTATTATTATTTAAGTGAGTTATATGATTGAATCATTAATTAATGGTAATTTTTGTTTCAAAAACTGAGTGCCATGACTCATATTTTATCAGATGTCTTGTCAGTGAAAAACTTTCAACTCGTAAATAATATTTTATGATACGCGGCACATAAAGAGTCAATTTTAAATGAAATCTTAGAATTTTCATATTAAATAGTTATTATGAAATGGATGGTTTATTATTATTAAAAAGTTAGTTTGTATAGTCAGCGAAACAATTCCAAATTCCAATTAAAACTTAACAATTGGTTATTGTTTGATAATGGCCCATAAAAAGTTTTAGTATTTTCCTTAGATTGATCTATAGGTTTACTAAATTTAAAGACCGTAACGTCGTTATGTTTTTAATTGTTTCAAGGGTATAAAAGCACAGGCTGCTAGCTAGGAATCATTGTCTTCAAGCGACTCTACCAAGCTTCAACAAAGGTAAGTTGTATTATTTAAATTGTTAATTATTTATTAAATAAAGATTTGTATATAGGAGTAGACATTTGACCTTACCTACATTTACAATTTGTTTATATGCCACTATACCCTCTATTTATAAGTTGTTTTGTGGTCTAAATGTAAATTTTGTGTAATTTTATTCGTCCCTGACAATTTAATTTAATAGTTCAATACAAAATTCTCATGAGAATTATAACTTTTTTCCACAGCACATATCCTGCAAGGCTTATCTTTTTTAAAATTGTGGTTACGAAATTGCGTTATTTACATAAATGATTGAGGGGTGTGCGCAACAGTGAAGCTAATTTCGTATTGTTATGGTATTAATTTCCAAAATCATGTTCTAAAGGTTTTTTTATCACACTAAAAGTCAAGCTTTAGAGGTCTAGGGCCCAAAATTTTGTGTCCATAACTTCCCAATGAAAAACAGGGGCTATGAAGTGGCTGCATAGCAACCGAAAACACAATTCATTCCCCTAGGTTAGATATGTTTTGTTCGTTATGGGCAAAGTTTTTTCATTTGTATAGAATTTATTGCTTTATTCAGTGTAATGAGAAATATCGTTTGTAATTCGGCGTAAACGTTTTGTCTTCTGTCGAATTCCTCTCGAAACTCGACATTGAGGCAGGCAACCTGTCATTTTTGGGCTTCGCGACAAACCATACTATTTTGGGCGTTTTAGTGGTTTATTTAATTTGTTTTTCGATAACTGTACGTAGTTTACGTGAAGACTCTAGGCTACATTTTTATCAACAACTGTTTTATATTTAAAACACTATCGTCAGACTCAGCATACACGCACCACTTACCTCTCAACCATATTTCCATTACAACATGTTAAACATTAACATACAACATTTTAAATAGTAAAAAACTTTAACTGTTTGTCACCAGATGTCTGTCTCCTCAATCTATCTGGCGGCCGTAGTCGCCTTTGCCTGCTTCGTTGGTGTAAGTATTGCAATAAGATTGTTGTGTACCATATTCAGTACCGGTAGCATAGAGTATATATATCTTTGGGTAAATTAATTATAATTGGTGAATACAGCCATATCGTCACATGTGGCACTATCATTTACATCCTCAGACACATCTACTTCAGATCGAGGTTTTTACTACGAATTTGCTACTAATCGAGGATAAGAGAAATCAACGTGAAGTCTGGTATTTGAAGTCCACAATGTACTCTTTTCTTTTTATAAGTTTGAGAGAAAATATCAATGGTAAAGATCTTCAAAAATCATTCTTTCAACTCTAAAATGATAATCATCCGAAACGCACCTGTATCTCGACCAAAATTAACCTATAGCAAGATCTGTAACAAGAGGGTAAAAGACAGTTTTCAGTTAAATATGACTGCCATGTTGTTGAGGTATGACTTAAGATTCGGAGTATGTCCTAATCATGTTATAGTATTTTTCTCTTCCTCTGGCATTCACATTTAGGTATAGCTTTCTTAAAGGCAACAATATCCTAAAAAAAACTTTTCACGTGTCATTGCTTGCGAAGAACATTAGAGATATGAGATATCTTAGAAAGAGAGTCGTCATCTAAGATCACTTTTCCTTGGGCCAGCCTTCTTCGTTCCCTATCACTATCACGCTTCTCTGTCCCTCTACCTATTTCTTACAAAGTTCTAGATCCTCTACTTTTTAAACCTGCCGTACATAAACAAGTTATAAAACATTTGTATGGATCGTTTCGTAACTAAGGTGAAAGTAATCCGTAAAAATGCATTCTGATCTCTGCATCCAGCCACGCTTTTAAAGTTGAGTTGAGCTTTAATAATAAAAAATTATAGTTATTTTTCACTACACGATAACTATTATTACAGCCAGTGTGAAGCACTCTC
This sequence comes from Neoaliturus tenellus, assembly GCA_030545055.2. Classification (NCBI taxonomy): domain Eukaryota; kingdom Metazoa; phylum Arthropoda; class Insecta; order Hemiptera; family Cicadellidae; genus Neoaliturus; species Neoaliturus tenellus. The sequence goes on along the minus strand of CM061534.1, from coordinate 48,297,492 downwards.
AGAGCGTGGAATTAGGAATACTAAAAAAGATTTTTAATTGCACTATATTTGTGGTCCCTCCTCTCGCCAAGAGGTAAAAGTCTCGCCTCTTTTTTAACACTGAATAGTACAGAGCAACTCGATACATCGTACTTGTTATATTATGTAAACTTTTAAGAGGGTTAATTTATTTTTTTATGAGACATTTACATATGTATACGAATTTAACCTCATTTCCCAGGGTTAATCAATACTGGATATTGATACTTTGATACTTTCTTTGAAACACCGAAGCACTCTGCGGCGCGTATTTTAAGGAGAGTATGGCTGAAGGGTGAGTCTGATGATTGTGATGGATCAGATTAAGTGTAGCTTTGTTACTGACAAATAGCAGCTGTTATATATCAGGATTTTTGAAGCCGCAAAAATACAAGGTGTATAAATAAAAAGAACAGGTGTGTGCATAGCCAGCTGGTGTGACGTAGTTGGGCTCACCGCTAGCGCCGCCAGCGGCAAGTCAACGTATTAAACGTTTGCATGCATGTATTTTCGTGCTGTAGGCTACTATCATATGATGTACAAATTATTTTTGTGTTTACTATATACAGATATGAAGAATGAACTATGCACGTACTTGGAACTTACATTCACTAGGCCCTAACTATTTTCTTGATTTGTTAACTATTGAATTATTTAATAAATATATTATATATAAACTATTTTAGTCACCATATGCAATTTAAATTTTATGTTTTTCACGAATGGCCCAAATTAGCTGATAATTTAATTTGAATTAAGTGTACCCTCAAATATTGGTTTAATAAATTATTTAGCACGATTGTAGAATGAACCATTTTTTGTCTACATGGAATGAATAACAAGAATGAAACTTATAAACTAATATATAGCCGATGTTGCTTTAGGCATATTTATGAAACGTTATTTTTGTCATTTTTTTTGGCACCCTGCACTCTAATGCTTGAAACGGCCTACAAGAACTCAGAAGATCAAGCATAATTATTCTGATTGCTTGATTTTAAAATTGCAAAGCCGACGTGTACAAACATGTCTATCTGCTCTCGCCGTTGTGCCGATCTCAAACTTATCACCTTTTGAAAACTCATTTAAACCCCGTAAATGTCACGTAAATATGATATAATGTTCTTAATTTTCAAATTCAGATTCGAATAGATTTTTTAATTTAACCCGTTTTTGAATTCAAGCTGTAGGCTTTCCTATAGCATATTTATAAACGGGCATATTGAAATAGACCCATGCATGTATAGTAATCGTCAGTTTCTTCATTAACAATTAATGAAATTTGCCTTATGATATGCACCAGGGTCCGTCGGTGTCTTAAAATTAAATAGAGTATTTATTTAAGTAAATACTAAATTTAACGAATGATGTTTTTATATCATTATCTTAAAACAAAAATATCACGACGCTTTGGATTGTTCTCACTATGACTACTTTGCAATAGATTCATACCAAGGGAAAACTTGCCAAAATCAAATACAGTAAGCATTTTATATCTAACTCTTCAATATACCGGCATTGGAGGTTAATAAATTTGTAAACCTCCTTTGTAACCTCGGACAATGAAGTTTCTTTGAAATTTTTTTAAAGAGTTTTAAATAAGATAAATCAAGACACATTTATTTGATAAATAAAAAGATCTAATAATTCATTTAATAACTAGCCTAAAGTACAGTAAGTTCCACTTAAATATACATTTTTAATAATTTAATAATGAAGGTCAATTTGATAAATAAATACTCAAACATTTTCTAAAATAAAGGTATGTAATAAGCTTATTTTTTTTTAATTTTTACGAGGATTTTTCTAAAGCCGCAGTCACCATCAAAATTTTTTTATTCAGTTCTTTATTCTCCTTGGTTCTGAAGTCACGATAAGTCCTTGGTCCACTTGCATAAAAAGTGCAGGCCTGTTAGACGAGGAAGACTGTCATTTAATTGCTGATCGTCCTCCACTAAAAGCTATATCCTATACTCTTATACGAGCAATGTTTGCTTGTTTGCTTGCTTGCTTGCTTGCACAATTATCTCAAAAGCGGCTCCGACGATTTCCTTCAAATTTTGGAATATGGGGGTTTTGGCCACCAGAAATCGATTGAAGCTGGTCCCATAGCTGGGAAAAATCCGGTTTTCGCGCTAGAGCCCTTCAAAGATCCCATGTTATCCTTATGGAAATTTTTTAACTGAACAAAAATAAGCTGATAACTGTAGATAAAATAAACCAATGTGTAACATCTTTAACCTGTGGTTTTAGGAAAATCATACCAATGTGCAGCAAACCTTCCGCCTGGCGAGTGAGCGGAGCGAACGAGCTTTGTGTGAGAAACGAAAGTAATAATTTTACCGAGCTTAAGCTCGGTCCCCCTGGTACTGATATCTTATACTCTAAAACAAGCTCCGTTTGTCCGGGCAAAGTTTTTTTTCGCTCCAAGGATTTTTGATTTTTTGATTGAATATGGGGGTTTTGGTCACCAGAAATCGATTGGAGCTGGTCCCATAGCTGGGAAAAATCCGGTTTTCGCGCTAGAGCCCTTTAAAGTTTCTATGTTATCCTTATGGAAATTTTCAAATTGAACAAAAACCAGCTGATAACTGTAGATATAAACCAATGTGTTACATCTTTAATCTCTAGTTTAGGAAAATTTTATCAAAGTGCAGCACCCTTTGGCCTGGCGAGTGAGCGAAGCGAACGAGCTCATCTTAAAAAGGAATAGGGCGAGTGAGCGGAGCGAACGAGCTTTGTGTGAGAAAGAAATTAATAATTTTACCGAGCTTAAGCTCGGTCTCCCTGGTACTATATTCTTATATGAGTTCTGTACCTAATAAAAAAGCCTTTAAAACTTCTTTTGTGAACAGCGTTCATTAATAACTCATTTTCCAGCTTCCAGCATGCTTTTGAGAATCTCGCCAACGATCCCTCTTTCTGTTTGAATGAACCGAGCCGTGGCTTTCGTTGAAGTTGAAACATTCCTCCATTTTTCCAACGTCCCAAAACTGTTTTGTTCTGTTGGAAAGCTTCGACCTATTTTCGCAATATTCTGTATTGACAGGGAATCTGTATAACACTTTCCGTGTATCACTATCTCGGGATTTATTTTGCAACAAAACACGGAAAAATTTGGCATTGCGGTTAAGGAAACAAAACATTTACTTGACAAAAGTTTATTTGTAAGCACAAAAATAAACAACATGAGTTTAATGTGTTTCACTGCTGCTCGGAGCGCTAGCGGTGAGCCCAACTACGTCACACCAGCTGGCTATGCACACAAATGTTCTTTTTATTTATACACCTTGGCAAAAATAGACGATAAATTCAATGGCAGACAACTTGACACTATTGAAACCAATAAATCAAACTAATAATATTTTTCTTTTCTTTTCAGCTATCCATCGGACAGGAGACCCCTCCTCCTGTTTCAAAGTGACGTTAAACTACATACACCTTTGTCTTCTGTTGTGTACTAAGGACAGAATGTTTACAGAGCACGAAATAAATCTTATCAATTAAACTGAACTTTTATTAATAATACCATCAAGTGCAACTAAACTTAGGCTTAGAATGATATATTTAATGTCACGTGAATTAAGTTAGAGTATCAAATATGATATTCCTAAAGTTTAACTTTTAAGAAATCAAAACCAGTGATCTTGGTTGTTTGCTTTCAGAGAGTGGTCTATATTGTAAATTTTTACCATGTGGCTTTTTGATAACGATCAGTATAAATGTTACAGGAATCGCAAGTGTCATTAAAAATCCCATACTATACGAGGAATATCTGAAGGGATGTGTGTTCCACAATCTCAAAATCCAGGAGGTAGATTTTACTTAAACGTTGCACTTAAGAGAATTTTATGCTCGAAAATAAGTTTAAAAACAGCCTCAACCCTAATAAATGTCTAATTTCGTCTAAAATTAAGTTTATAAATCTTAATCTTTATCATTGTTCTTATGTTTTGCTATTTTGGAAATGAAATAACAACTAAACGTAAACAGAAATAAAGGAACATTTATTTTAAGCAGTTTTTTTAACATCTGTTAACTGTGAAGAATCTGATGTAAATTTAACAGCTTAGTTATCATGACACTACAATGAAGTGAAATTAAACCAAAGAGCAAGGTTCGGTTAACCTGGTACTAGTTAATTAATTAATTGACTTAATATGGCATAATTTAATTAGAGTTTTTTAAAAAGTATTAAAACTTCAAGGGAAATGTTTATCATCACAAACTAAAGTAGATAATGTCGAGGTACCTTTATCAAGTTTTTTTTTATTTAAGTGGTGAATCAAAAGGATACAGTTAGTAGAATAAACGGATAGTTGGAAATGAAATTATTAAGGCACTTTATTTGCATAGCCTATTTTATTTAAAAGTGGTGGTTGGATCATTTTATTTGGATAATTTTAAATATATACTCTATCAATTTCTTATTCAGTAATAAATTCACTAATACAAACATTCGTGAGTTTCTCCTTATAAAACAACTTCCGAAGATAAATTACGAACGTGTCAGGGAATTGAATTCCCCAGTTTATTTAAGTTGTATTGAACTGGGATGGAATTCAATTAATTATTTTTACTATTGCTTGCTTTTAAAGTATGTTTCTTCAAAAAAAGTTACATAGTCATAAAAAATAAAATTTATATAATCATATTTTTGTGAAATAATAAAAAAGGATATTTTTAAAGCTAAATTAGTTAAATTTTAATTACTAACTGTTAACTCAAACCATAAATTAAAATATTACTGTCTTAGATTACTATATGTATTAGTGCAAACTTTGCTGGAAACCGAGCACAAATATTACGTTAATTCAAGCGACCAAATAATTCACTAAATCAGTTATAACCGTCTAATGTAATATTGTGATAACAGTTCCGGTTTTCACCTAAAACTACACCGATTTACAGCTGTACATTAAAATATATTTAAAATTCTCCGACCAATCCCAATGATGTTCTAGTAGGACAATTTTTATTTTCAATGATGGATAGCACCTTAAATTTAAGTCCGATCTCATACATTTTTTAGGGAAACCACTACAGAATGAACCGAATTAAATGACGTTAAAAACATTAAAATCGCTTAAAAATTGTATTTGGGTTCTCTTTAAAACCCCCTAGAGTATTAAAGAAAGTATAGATGTTTATTTTTCTATTCAAAATTTTCCACGGTTTTGTGCAAAATATTCATGTTACTATATAAGTATATCAGTCACATAGAACATATAATAAATAAATACTTCATTTTATTTATAAATTTCCCTTTTAAATCCTTTATACGTATCGATATAATATCGAGCCATATAATATGTAAATTTACCAAGGAGATTCCCTCAAAAAGTCTGGAAAAAGTATTAAAAAATTCTGATTTCACAAGGTTTGCTTGTTTAGGAATGTGATTGTATGTATTCGAATATAAAAATTATAACAATAAAATCTACAAACGGTTTTATTTTAGATTTTTTATTCAATCTGTAGAATAACATTAATTTCTGTAAACGCTACGCACAAAATCATGTAATAGAATATTGCCAAGTTCGTAGGCAGCCTTGGGGGAAGGTTTCATATTATGTAATGAGATACTCATGTTGACGTTAATATCTTGGTTCGTATTCCTATTTTCCCTTCATACCGTAGATTCACAACGTTATGTACTGAGACATCAGATATTAATAGATATTACTTTTACTGAAAATTGCTTTGATAATTAAGAATAATAGGTTTCCCCCAAGAAGTTTTAATTATAGAATCTAACAATTAATTATAAAATGAGTTGTTAATTGTTTACTCTGTATTAATTAAGTAGTGTATGTGTTTTGTTTTAAAATATTTTTCTATTTTGAATTTAAGTGTTGATTTATCATTTTACATGTTGAGTTTTGTGCTTTTAAAACCGCTTTAAATATAGTGGGTGTCTCAGAAACACAACACTCTTTTTGATACACAACATTTTAAATTAATATAATTATTTAAATGAATATAGTTATTTATCTATTTGTAGGTTAACCAATTACGATTCTTTAGATATACAAGTTAAACCGTAATTAGCCCAACAAGATCTTAATTAAAAAGGTGTACAGTGTACGGTTAACCTAGGACACCAGGTATGTTAAAAGTTAAAATAGTTATATGATAACGAAATACGATTCCCTATTGATAATTACAATTTTAAAGTGCCTAAGTAGTGTGAAATTGTTGGTGCTGGCTCAGTTCAAGGTCACCTGAGGGATGACGTCATCGAGGTCAATGACCTCACCGATGACGTCATCGATGACGTCATCGATTGCGTCATCGATGACGTCATCACCAATGACGTCATTTCGATGATGTCACACCCATGACGTCACAGAAATGACGTGCTGATGACGTCATCACCCCTCACGTCATCAAAATGACGTCACCGATGCCACTAAGGTCAAGGTCACGCCGAAACTTAAAATTTTTTGGCACTTTTGCCATTTCTCGCACTACGCTCCGAGTTTCAGTCCGAGTCCCCGTGACCTTGACCACTTGGAGCGAATTTTCGACGAGAAACGGCAAAAGTGCCAAGTTAAACTCGAGTTTCTGACATGACTCTGCCTAAATGGGCAATCGGTTATCCCTCAGGTGACCTTGAACCAGCACAACACCAACAATTTCATATTACTGTGACCTTGAAAACCTAACAACGGAGCGCCGACACCGATGCGCACCCCACGACAGCCACCGAGTGACTGACTGTCAGGCTCTGTGTACTCTAGGTATATGGGGAAGTGGAGGGGGAAATCTCAAGGTCATCCAAATGGAGTTTTAAAAAAGTTGAAGAGTAGAAAGACTACTCTTGTGCTTCCTGGGCGACTTCATCAATTTCTAACGGATCTGTAAACCAATCCGATCTGTAGCGGCAGGAGTCCAGAAAACAGGTGCACCACCCATCAGGTTGTCCGTAGCACTTCCGACAATTGGTAAGATTGGAGAAGTGAAACTTAATACACCGCTGCGGACAACAAGTATAAAAGTAGTTGGATTTGTAGATTTTGAAATTTTGTAGTACCGGTGGTGGCAGCTGTTGGTTCTTGCATCTACACCTGCAACATCCGAAGCATTCGCATTGCCGGCAGGCCAGCCCATCCACTTGCCACTTTGGTAAGAGGAAACACTTATCCTCACAGCAATAGGTTGTCCCCGTCTCTTCCTCCCAACGCTTCTTTGCACAATATGTGACGCCTTGTATCTCCAAACACCTATGCTCGCAACATGAGATGCGCTTACTTTCCATAGTTGATGTTGCTTTGACGAAGGAGCACGATGAAGTGATGCTGTGGTCAGTAGGAATGGGGTTTATATAAACTAAGGTGAGTGGAGGGGGAAAGGTCAAGGTCATCCAAATGGAGTTTTAAAAAAAGAAAAGAGTAGAAAGACTACTCTTGTGTATCTATAGCGATTTCATTGATAGTGAGTGCTTCTGTATGCCAAGTTGATCTGTACTGACAGGCTCCTAAATAATGTTTGCAAAAACCTGCAAAATGATTGTTGCACAATTTGCAGCCAGTTAGCTGTTTTAGTGTGAATTCAATGCAACGTTCAGGGCAACAAGTGTACTTATGCCCTCTCATCTGGTACACATGGAATGTCTTCAACTCTGGTTTCGGCTTCTTCCAAGACTTGCACTTACACATGCATTGACCAAAAGCTTCACATTTTCTACACACCAGGCCATCCGCAACATCAATGTCATTTGGCCATGAAAAACATTTCTGTTCGCAACAGTAGTTGAGTTGACTCTCCATGTTGCTGTGGTGAAGGTGCGCGATGAAATGATGCTGCAGTCATTGAGAGTGCACCTTAAATAAACTCAGTGGAGGGGGAAAGGTCAAGGCCATCCAAACGGAGTTTTAAAAAAGATAACTAGTCGTCCTCCTCCTCCTCGTCCGTTGTACTTAGAGAGCTGTCAGACGAAGAGCCCGTGCAGGTGCTCCCCAGATGAAAAACAAATCAATTTTAAAACGAAGACCAGGATCTTGCATCATCAATTCCTTTAATTTGTCACATACTAAGTCGACCTTGTGTAAGGTGTCAACAACAAGCTTCCAATTTGTTGGCTCAATATAGCTTGTAGTAGAGTCTGCCTCGCTGATAACCACATCCTCCGGCCGTATTGGAGTGTAAAGATGTGTAAAGTTCTTCGGCTGTAGCTGAGGCTCAGGCTGGCTGGAAGTGGAAGGTTGAGTGTGGACCCCTGTCGCATCGAAATCCATAGTCATTCTACATTCAATGTTGGGGTTTTCGTTTAATACATACACCAATTTCTCATGCAACATATCCACTTCTGCCGAGTCTTGAAGATGAACATTCCAGGAAAATGGCCATTCTTCATCCGTAGTGGAGTCAACTCGAGAAAGAGTGCTGTCCGCCATGATAGCTAAGCAAGGAATGATGTGAGCTACAGACTGTGGTAACAGTATTGAAAAGTAGAGGGGGTAAACCAAAAGTATGTGGAGGGGGTATTTTCAAGGTCATTTAATTTGGGTTTTAAAAAAAAAGGAAATAGTGGAGGGGGAATTCTCAAGGTCATCCAATTTGGGTTTTAAAAAAAAAGGAATGAAGGTTACTCCTCTTCAGCCTCGTTGTCCCCCACATCCTCATTAGCCTCATCTTCATCAACGTCAGACTCGCCGTAAGGGTAGATCGGGGACATCGGCGAATATTGTGGAGATTGTTGACCGTTGTTATCGTCCCCTTGCATTCTAACTTGGGACCAATCATAATTTAAATTCATTTGTATTATGATCCCAGGGTTGTCCCGCAGTATTTCCTTCATCCGTTCGCAAATCGTTTCCAAATAGTGTACACTATCGATCGACAGTGTCCAACCCGTACTTGTACCGACATCAGTAGTGGAGTCAGCTTGGCTGATGGTGTTGTTGTCTGCCATGGTTGCTTGTCGGACAAGGAATGACGGTTAATGTGATGCTCATGCAGGAATATGGTGAAGTGGTGGGGGGTGTGGTGGAGTAGTGGGGGAATTTTCAAGGTCATCCAAACGGAGTTTTAAAAAAAGGAAAACCTACAAAGTAACATTGAAACTTTCCAATTGATGGTGGCGAGCGTTTTCTTCTGCAACCTTGCCGACACATGTGACTATGCCATACAGTATGAAAAGTACAACCATAATAAGGCCGAACAATAAAAGATAGCCGTTGACTATCATGATATTTTCCGAGTGGATCTGCTTTCTTCGTATCGCCCTCTCCTGCATCCTCTTCTCCAACTCGTGGACGAAGTCACAGCAAACGTGAGGACATGTTTTATCCGTTGGTAGGTTTGCCATTGTTGATGTTGTCGGTTTGGCTGTTGAAGATGGAATGAGGTTTCCAATTGTGATGTGCCATGTACATTGATAGTCAGGTGGTGGGGGTAGTAAAGCAGTGGAGGGGGAAGTTTCAAGGTCATTCAAACCGTGTTTAAAAAACCTATCTTGTTACTGAGCTCATATGTCAGTAACAAGATAGGTGCTTTTGCTCATTTACTTCTTTAATATAATGAAAAAATAAACATATTCTACAATGGTTAGAACAAGAAATACAACTGCTAGTCAGCTGAAGTAATCTAAGTTGTCCGGCTCGGTCTTCATGGACGTCGGTGAGGAAGCTGTCGAGGAGTGTCCAGGCTCTTCCTTTGACTGCCGGGTGTTCCGTATATTGCAAGCGTAAACTTGCACGTTTATACGGTAGCCTCGTGCCACCATCAGCTGCAACTCCTTGTACAAGTCGTTTAGCTCCTGCTGAGTCTTGATGCTCACCTCCTCGTAACTTGCGCAACTGACGTTCAGAGACATCCTGATGTTGCTAGGTTGGCTGCTGGAGTAGAAATGAAGCCGAGGCACAGCGTTTGGAGGTACATGAAAAAGTGGTGGGGGTAATGGTGGTGGGGGTATGGAAGATCCAATTAAACACTTCTAAACTTTTTCCATCGATACAATGGGATGGAGCAAATAGCATAGGTGTCCTTGTAGTTTTCAAATCTAAACATTGGTGCTAGAAATCCGAACTGTTTTCTACCACCTTCCTGTACGAACTGTCGAAGGTCTCTGACGGCAGCATCGCCACAAGGCCTACAAAACTTTTCCCCGTCTTGGAACCTATACCAGGAGTATCCCGAATACCCTCTATTATCTTTCTTGTACTCTTCGATATCCTGCTTTACTGTTATAGGGATATTATCTTGTAAAGCCGTCTGAAATAAAGATGCGTCAGTTATAACTCGTTGTAAGCAAAGCTCGTACAAGGTGCTCATCGTTTGCTAGTTGGCAACAGACTGACCGTGTTTCGCATCCAAGCAGGTTTGAATCCTAGTGTGGTAGTGGGGGTAATTATGGTAGTGGGGGGTAATTGTGAAATGCAAAGGTCAAAGGTCAAGGTCACCCGCGAAGTTTAAAAAAAATGCAACATATCAATACGTGACAAACTTCACGTATTTATATGTTGCATTTTTTGTTTTCTTATTTTTTTTGTCTTTTATGATTTATTTATAAAACATTACAATAACATATGTACAACATTAAAACTTAAATCTAACACTGCTGCTTGTCGGCAATGTGGATGGTCAACTCTGTAGAGTTGCTACCTGTGCAGCCGTGGGACACCAGGTATAGACAGCCGGGTTGAATAGAGCGAAGGTCCTCGTTTTGTAGAAGATGGACGAATCTCTTGGGCAGGTACACCTGGAACTTGGGCTCATCCCCCGGAGTAAACGGTGCCTCGCTGAGACTGCAGCAGATGGCTTCCCCAACTGTAGTCTCCATTTTCTTCATAGCATGGATTATGTAGTGCTTTTCATCTTTTAGTTCAGAGCACTTCTTCACAGGTAATATTGTTGACTTGGAGTGAGCATTGAACTGCTCGACCAAAGTTTGAAGGAACTGGTGAGATGCCATGGTCAGGTTACAGATCGTCTTCTTGCTCGGAGATGTTGTCGTCTCGGAATCTCGAGTAATACTCATGCCAGGTCCCGGTCTGCTCCTCACTTATATACTCTCCGTTACCCCCACCACTCCCCACTTCCCCACTTTGAAGGTAAGAGGCGAGTTTATAGGCATTTTTCAAAGCGCAATGTCTATCTTTATCATGTTCTGGGCTTTTTGTACAAATACATATTGTTTCCAGCATGTATTGATAATTCTTATCCAATTCCACATCACTAACCGGAACATGAGTAAATCCTTCGATCCATCTTTTCTTTTCCAGCCCCTTTGTGTAAATATTGGTAAACTTGTCTGAAAAATGATGCATAATGTGATACAAGTCCGTGTAACTTGTAAAACCATCATACCAATCAATATGATGGAAGTGTTTTGAAATCCATCTGTTGGTAGTAGCGGCTTTACTAGTTAAAGATGAATAAGAACATGGTGGTTTAAATAAAAACGAATAAGGAACACTTGTATTCATGTCCAAAAACACAAGTTCTTTTATAATGAATCTATCATCATTACCACGAAACGCTTGAAACTCAATAATACCAGGCTTGGACTTTACTTGTTCTTCTTCTCCCTTGTCCATTTTGAAGGCCACACGTCTGCTCATTACGAAGTCAGGAGGTCAACTGATTTCCACACCACGGTAGGTACTACTTTTATACCAGGCCGTACAGTTGTTGGCGCGTTGGTGTATATTTAACGTGGGCACCGTCCCCAATAGGCCTAACCCCACAAAAAGTTGGTTATTGTTTTAAAAACTAACCATTGTCATTTAAGTTTCCATCTTTATATTTTCCTTGTTTTCGTTTTCATCACTAACACTTGATTCTTCTCCTCCATCTTCCTCTTCTTCCTGTTTTACTGATTTCTTATGTAGTTGAGCGTACTTTTCCAATTGTCTCCACATTTGTACTTCATGAGGAACTCTATTAAATATAGAAGTATCCACAGGTCCGTATATTATAGGTGCGTCCGGTTGTTTGTCCAAAGTGTCTTCCAGATAATCTTTAATAATCGAACTTGAAAACACCAGTTGTCTCAAGTATCTTGTTATAGGTTCAGTAGCACAAGTTAAAATGAAAAACTCCTCTCGATTAAGTTGAATTTTGTTATCATGTCTTGTTGTGTCTCTAAACCGCAGCTGATGATCACCACGTTGTTTAATAATATCGATTTCCACATTTGAATCCAAAAGTCCTACTCTTGTCTTTCTTCCAAACATGTTACTACTTAAATAGCATTCTAGCAGATGCAAGTGTTTCATAAACGATTCCCAAGCACTGTCCGTAAACAAAATCATTTTGGGTCCGTGAGTTAAAATTACAGTAGGGGAATAATCTGTCGATTTCATAACACCGATTAAAACACTTTTGTCCAAACTGGAAGAGATTGGGTAAAATATTCGCAAAAATACCTCACTCAATATGTTTGGAGAAATATTATCTTCAGTATCCCTTTTTCTCTTTTGTATAGTCTTTCTTCTTTTAACTTTTTCTTCAACATTATTACTGGCGTGAAGTTGTCCGCAAACGTTTTGTTCACCTCCTTCCTGGTGACCTTGAGGATCTAAAAACTCAGATATCTCCTTCTCAATATCTACCACATTTTCAGGTGTACCACTAGGAGAAGCCATATTGAATACGATGCTACCCATACAACAGTAGGCAACAAACTGATGAGGAGCGGCCTGTACGCTCTGCTTTTATACTCGCGGAATGAAACAAAACCGGTTTTTACAGTACATTCTTAACAATTCCAGTTAAAGGTGTGTATGTTACAATTTTATCATGTATAATTAAACAGTATGCAGTTGTATTAGCCGGTATAGCCGCGTTGAATTCCATTTCTATTTTTATATCCACACTTGATGATTTTACTGATTCATTTTGTTTAGAACAATCAATTACAACTATTGGGTAGGCATCGAAATATTTTGAAGGTGATAATAAAGGTGTATTTGCTTTACCGTAATATGAACTTTGGAATCTTGCGTACATATCGTACAATATACTGTATTTCTTCTTAGTGAATGACACATTTAAATTGTCGTATGGAAAGAATTGTGAATTTAAATAAACTTTAATATTTTTCAAGTCACAATGATCAAATTGTCCTGCATGTTTAGTGATGTCGTCTCTTCTACCTGTTTGTAAACCAAATATAATATACCTGGCTCGTTCTACATAATTTGATGTTTTAACAGTCCAAGTGTGTCGATCCGTAGTAGGTAAACTGGGATGCTCATGGAATTCCCAACTTCTAAATGGAATAACAATATCACGATCGGCTTTTAATTTTCTTAAAAGTAGCATTCTATGCTCGTCAGCTAATTTAACATGTGGAACTCTCCATACAATTTTGTCTAATTTTAATTTCCATTCTAAAGTCGCATCAGTCGTATTATCTGCAGCTTTAATAATGTCTTTATCGTTAGAAGACCTCAACAAAACTAATTCTTGTTTAACGTTTAATATTATTTTCCTATAATCTTCAGCAAAACCAAGCAACAAACGTAATGGAATATGAAAATCAAAATATCCATCTGAATTTGGAGTGATCGTGTCAATTGTAGGTAATACCCATCCGGCAGGTTTAAGTAAATTGGTTTCATTGGGTGTTATAGATGTTAGTCCTTTTAAAGTCGTTGTAATACCTACTTTTTTAGTAGAATCAACTGTTACACCTGATATTTCATATCTAATTTCATCAAACAGGAAAGCCATAGGATTATTTATAAATGGAACTGTTGTACCAGCAGTAGTACCGTCCTTTTTAGTAACTTTTCCTTCAATATACAAGTAACTTTCACATGGTAGTGTGTAAATGTCTTGATGTTGTATGGGAATACGAATTTCATCGTTATTGTTTAATTTCGATGAAGTGTAAGGGTTGTGGGTGTGATATTCTTTTTCCCATAGGGTTTCGTCGAATGTTGGACCCTGCGCTATATCCAGTATATCCATAATCGGTTAATTTTAATCCAACTCTCTCTAAGAAACGAATGTTCTCGCGTGTTAACTCCTCCACAGCTGAAGAGCTACTAATGCGGTTTCCCGTAGGTTGTTCGCTTTTAAATGTTAAACCCATGGTTTTTGTATTAAAGTGTCGATTTTAAATGTAATCTAATCGTAATAGGCTCTTCTCTGAAGTCTACCAAGTTACCGTCTTGATCCAATACGCTCAACACGATGTCTGAAATGAAAGTGGTGTTCAACGGTAGATATACCAGGTTTTGTGGCTTTTCAACAATTTTAAATCCAGGTGGTACACTTGGGTAAAATGTATGTATGATATGGGTGTTAGCCCCATCCCTGTAAGCTCCTTGTATAATGTTACAAGTTATGTCTATACTATTGACTTTTAATATTGTTACTGTTTTCTTACCGGAATGTGTTACATCTGGTTCTAAAACAGGCTCATCGTTGGAAAATCCTAATAAATCACCAATTGAGTTTGGTTGAGTAAAATCTATATAATATTTGGAAGTAATTTCAGCTTTCATCGTATTATTATTACCTTTTAATGTTATATTGTCTTTTCCCATTTTAGTTTGCAAAAATTCATTTATATGATCAATTTCATAAGAACCTGTGGGTAACCTGCACTCTTGTAAGTCTGTAAATTTCCCACTGGCATCTTTTCCCTTATAATAATGCAATACGTTATTTTTACCTTCCGTAACATTGGGAATAGAGTTGTAAGTTGTAAAATCCAATAGTGCCGCCTCCCAAAACCTTCCTTTTTGCAAGCGTAACGCTGGAAAAAGGATACTTCGTAAAGTGGACGATTTTCCTGTTAATGATACCGTATAGGAAGACATCTCAATAGTGACTGATACTTTTAGCTAGAAATTCCAAACATAAATGGCCGCATATTGAAGTATTATCAGGTTGTTCTCTTTTATAGTTATAATATATGTTTTTAGCAGATTTAAAGTAATTTTGAAGTTCTTTTGGTGGTGGCAAATTACCGAAACTATCAAAATAATATACATTGTTATTTAGTTTCTTATAACAAACCCAATGGGTGCCAGGCCCTTCAGTATTATCCAAATTTACAATTCCAGTCTCATTCTGCCACATTTTCTTTGGTAAACTGTCTTTCATAAACACACCGCGGAAAAATGGTATTTTTAAACAGGAAATATATTTAAATAATTCAATATTGGTTAATGCTTTATGTGGTATGACCAATTGATTTCTTTCATTTAATATGCACGATAAGGTCTTAGGTAAAGACCTGCCCCGTTTTTTACCATTGACCACACGGTGGGCTTCTTCCTGCCTTTTCTGCTAGATCGTCGTCTTCTTATATTTCCTCCATGTTTTCTTGTGGTTGACTTCCTTTTTACCCTTCTTCTCCTCCTTTTTCCACCTCCTACTGCTGTTTTAGCCTTCATACCTGCTGTTACTGCTAAAGCTGCTGCTTTTTCTGCTATGCTAGCGTCACTTGATTTTACTCGTTGCCAAGCTATGTCCGCAAGCTTTCTGTCTGCTATCGATCTATTTTTTGAATCGGCAAACGTGGAATATGCGATATCGTGTTCTTTACAAGCCTGATCTAACTTGTTTATGCCTGGATCACCTCTTTCCAGTCGTTTTTTCAATTTAGTTCCTGGTCCGCAATACTGATAACCTCCCGGTATATGAAATTCGTATGGTAAAGCGTCTATTGCTCTATTTACGATAGATCCTACTGGAATACGGTTTAAAGCTTTACTTAACAGAGAAACCGCTGTGGACGTGATACCGCCTCCTTTCCGTATAGTGTCTCGATATGGACTGGTGTAATGAAATGCCATGATTGTCTTTTATATTCGAAAAGCGTATCCTATGTGTTACCTCTATGACAGGTTGCACATAAATGAAGTCATTTATTGAGTTTTTTAATTAAATATCAATATCACCCCAATCTGATGATCTAAACTTTTTCGTTTTAGGGTTAATAAAGTATTTATTATAAATTTCTCGTTTAATATATCCACCTCTCATGGATTCATCATAAGTATTATGACCCGATTTTCCTTGAAGAATATCTGGTGTAAAATGATTGTGTAAATCAAATATCGCATTACCTAAAACTTTTACAAGAAAATTAACAGTGACAGCATTATCTACATGTTCAGGGTCTTTAAGGTTTGTTATACGTTTATTATTACAATTATACACTTTACTATCCTTTAATGATGTTGTAATGGTCTGTCCTACAGTTGCAGCATCATTTGCTTCTCTTCCTTCTTTCAAGTGTTTTATCACTTTATCATTACATGTAAAATATACAAAGTAATGATTTGGATCTAAATGTACGGTTTGTGATAAAGCAGCTGCATCATGATCCTCATGACCCCATCCCATATTTGATAACTTTTTATCCATGCAATCCCAAGCATTATTTTTGTATGTTAATAAATTAAATTTTTCATTACCTTGAACGAATTCATCCCCTTGCTTCGATACTACTTGATTTTGTTTTAAGGTTTCCATCATTTGACCCACTGTTGCACCATCTGATGGCGCCGAACCATCTTTAACATTTGCTAAACAATTACCAAAACAATCTATAACCCCTACATCACGTATGATACAATGATCTTTTATATATTTGAGGTTTACAGCATCATTTTCATTTTTTGGATAACCTATAATGTTAATAACAAATTTATAAAAAGAAAATCCATCTTTTGTCTTTTCAGGTATCAAGGAATGTAAATAGCGTCTATTTACGCTGTCTTTTGCATCTTTAGGGTCATCTACGTTGGATATACGTTTATTGTTAGCACTATACGTTTTCCCATTGAATTTCAACGTATTTTTTAATTCAGATGACAAATAACCTTTGTTTATTGCATCACCGTTTTGATTTGGTTTACCAACGTTGATGATTCTATGATCTTCTGCGTCATATGTGTTATTTTGTAGTCTTAATGTTGGCGATATCTTTTCCTTTAATATTTTTAAATTTATTGCATCGTTTTCATCCGTAGGATCTTTTATGTTTTTTAACCTTTTATTACTCATATCATAATCTCCATCAGGTGTTTGTGGTAAACCAGCACTTCTTTTTAAACTATTCGCATAATATAACCCATCCGAGGAGTAACGTCCGAACTTGTCGACACTCATGGTGCAACTGAATAGTATTCTAGGGAGTAACGCATTTTTATGAGATTACCCCACGGTTTCGGAGTTCGTCCACTAAAGCCACCCATTCGTTTTCCAATCCAGTATGACCCGTTTCTTTAGCTTCATGTATTAGTTTCATTCTATCCACCAATTTATTGATATTATTGTAATAAATCACATTTGTGTTATATAGTTTCTTCATTAAACCTGTACCTGTAACAGATTTGTTTCTTTTTCTTGGTTCTGGAGCACTTATATCCAAAGTGGATGACACAAACCTTCGTTTTACAGGTTTTCTTGGTATTATTGGCATTGGTTGTCTTCTCGTTGTTGGTATTAACTTGGATACAAATTCTCTATATTTTAAAGACTTTGATCTAAAAACAGGTTGGTCAGCTGAATACTTCCTCCTGTATGCATTAGTTTGTTCCAAAATCTTTTTATATGCTTCCATGTCTTTTTCTTTAACTAACAATTCTAAAGGCTTATTTTCAAATAATAATTCAAATAATCCCCTTGTGCCCTTATATCTTTGATCACCAACAATAATATTATCATGTTCATCAATGTTTACCGGGCTATTACCAACCATTAAACCGTCTTCTGTTAATCTTACTCCATAACTATGGTAGTTTTTATTAGGATTTGTTCCAGCTAACATTTTTATCATGTATTTCCTTCCTAAAGGTCTTTTGTTATGAATGTTTTCACCCAACAAGCTTATGTTTGACGGATCTTCCCTTGTTTTTTCTTCTTTTTCCTCTTCATTAGCAGTTGACACAACTTCATGTCCTCTTTTGGCTTTTACTTCATATAATTCTCTTATTCCACTATAGTCCGGTGATTCTAGCTCTCTTTCGGGTTCTCCACCGGTAAAACCACTATATGTAGAGGATTCCGGGTCTTCATCACTAAAATCTTCTGATTTTACATTTTCTCTTTCAAACTTCGTAATAGGTGCAATCGCATCTCCTTCCAATACAGGTTTAGCAAATTTTTTGTTTAATTGTTTCAAGGGTTCAGTAATAGGTTTAAATGTAGATTCAAGGAATTTCTCCCTCTCGCTAATACCTAGTTTCAATGCTCTGTTTTTAGCCCGAATAGAATCACTAAGTGATTTTATTTCTTTTACTATTTTTTCTTGGTTAACCATGTTTGTAGCAAGACGTGTTGTACAACAATGAATGTTTTATACCACGTTCAATGTATTAATATAAATTTATCAAATCCTATCCTGTATCGACCATTGTTTAGCGGTTGTTCCTTCATAATTGTTAGGAACCCATACTTTTCAGCCCAAGCCTTTCCACATAACTCTTTAAATCGTTCAAATGTCATATCCGCATTTACATGATCAAAATATATATGTTTTAGGTTGGTTTCGTCCTGTTTAAATACAATTAACATGTTTGCATTGTCTCTAATGAGTTGTTTTGGTATTTTGCTGTAAGTTTGACCAATATAAATGCTATCTATGTTGTTATGTCGACCCATAGCGAAGTAATTTCTTATTGTGTTTTGGTTTTCACAAGATACATCGTCGAATATGAACACGGAGGATGGTTTAGCTTCTTGTGGTTGCATGACACTCTCGCTTGCATTAAACTTTAAATATTTAACTTCAGGCACATTAGTCAGTATCTTTTCCAATAATTGATACTTTGGTTGTTGTAGTGATTTTGAAAATACATATAGATTGTTAAAACGTAATCCTTTAGGGTTTGTAATCAAATTGAATACTACATTAGTTTTTCCACAGTTGGAAGGTCCGGTAACCAGACAACGAACGGTGTTTGGTAACAAATTGCCATGTTTCCCACTATTGAATTCTGAATTATCCACTGTGAGTTCATCTATATTATTAATAGTAAAACTCTCTTTTTGTGGTACTATCTCCATCCTTTGTAATGGTTCAACCTAAAATGATTCCCTATCGTTATATCAAATCCTTTTTAGGTATCCAAGAATCTTCCGTCTTATTAAATCCTAACCATCGTACTTTGACCTTATCTTTTTTCCGTTGCAACACCTTTTCAACTAAATATACATCGCCTACTGTTGATTTTAACATTTCATGTCCATAAAACCCTCCTTCAAGCAATTGTCCTTTATTATCTTTTAAAATATATGTCTCAGGTACTGTAGGTTGTACTTTGAATACAGTAAAAACCTCATTGGTCCAATTTGGCAGATATCTTTTACTGAATACACCTTTATATTTACTTATTCGCACTTTATCACCCACATTAAATTTTTTAGGCTTTAGTTTTTCAACTTTTGGTTTAGTATTCATTTTTATACGTTTTAATACAAGGTTTTCATTTTTACTAGTTACTTGGTTTGGTTTCATCCCGATAGTCCTATGAAATTTGTTATTGTAATCGTTTATAAGTTTTGGTAACATATCAATCCATATGTGCGATCCTCTGTTGGAAAACATTTTATACATTGCACTTTTTAAAGTTCTGTTGAATCTTTCGATTATTGAGGCTTTTACTTCTGAATTGGTTGAGTAATGGTTTATATTGTGTTTTTTCATTAAATTTGCAAATTCCTTATTAAAATATTCTTTTCCATCATCTGTTTGTAAATGTTTAATAGTATGTTTGTCTCTTTGTATAGCTGTTTCCATTGCTTTTGTAACACTTTTGCCACTTTTATCTTTTAGTGGTAAAGCATCTGCCATTTTTGAAAAACAGTTAATAACAGTCAATATGTATTTATATCCTTTATTTTGTTTGCTATAAGGAATCATTTCGATTAAATCCGCTTGATATAAATCATTAATTCCTTTTATCACCGTATTTCTTCGTGGAAACTTTCTTCTTGCAGGTTTATGAAGTTCGTTGACAATTTGTTGCTTCAAGTCCTTCATATTGCAGGTTTCAATGTTTGTTGTATCACATGTATAATCACAATGAATGTTGTTTTAAATATTCACATCATTTATATGGGTCAAGGTCATCCAAACTTGTGTAAAAAAATGGGGAACACGGCGTTTGACTTGCCGTGTTCCCCATTTTTTTACGGAAGGAAAAAGGAATAAGGTCGAAGTTGTAGAAGGACGAAGAATAGGTTACTAGTTGATAGGGTTTAGAGAGTAGTGGCCAAAAGGAAGAGTGTGGATTTTGTCGGGCATAATGTGTCTTTTATCATCCCGAGCTGACAGTGTTTTTTAATTTCGGTGACACTGTAGACTTGATGCTTGAAGCTTCGGATATTGTTGAATGTTGCTGATATTGTAGCATCTTCAAACAAACAAGTCTTGTAGTGGTCAAATGTCACGTGTTTTTTTCAAATAAGATGTCTTCACTCCTTTTGCTTTCTTGACTGTCGGTGTGTTGTTCTCGTGGTACATCTTAAATGAATACAATTTCGCCATCAGCGCCACTATTTCTTCTAAAGGCATTCCATTTGCTTCATCTTTGAATTTTCCGATTACTTTTATATTTTTTTCATTAAAATTTGGATGGTTCTTCGGATAGTCAGAAAAGTCGAAATCTTCTTTGTATGGAAAAGTCCTTAGGTCTTCATACATGTCCAAAGTCCTTATCCAGTAGATAAACGCGTCCGTATCCATGTATGCGACTCCAATGTTTTCCCTTCCGTAGTGTTTAACCATTTTGTTATAATGGAAATCATACATCAGGGTTTTACTTATGTCCAAAATCGACATACCTATGTATAACGGACGGTCCATGACTATTGTTGTTTTCTTCATACTGACAGCGACTAGGTTTTCGTTTATAATCATGGATGTTCCGAAATTTGGTTTTTGCACTAATTTTTCCAATTTCCTAGGATCACTCACTAATTTTACATTTTTGTGTTTTCTTTTGTTCTCCAAGGTCTTCCCAAAGATGGCGTTGTTCATTAATTTATAGAAGTCCTTTTCAAATGCTGTTGTCGCTGCAGCTCTTCTTGTAGTGTTGGAATCAATATATGGTTTCAACCAACAAGACTGGGTGAATTCAATTGCTCTATGAATTCTCACTATACGTAGACCCAATTCAAGAGCCTGTTGAACTACCCAGTAGTGAGCCACATACCGATCTTTATTCTCCAAGGTCATCATCAATTTTGGCCATCTTCCTGTCGGTGAAACTTCAGTCTTGGCTAAAAGAGGCAAGTCGTAGTGATGGTCATGAAGGTGCTCCGGGTATTCAAAATCACAGTCCAAAATATAGCCTTTTGGACCATCCTTTGGAATCTGTGAGATGTCTCCGATGGTGGCCGGGTCGATCCATTTGAAGTCAGCGTAGGGAAGCGGATTTGACATTGCCCAACCATAAAGGTTGTTTGCGTCAAAGTATCCAAGGTAGACCGATGGTTGTTGCTCGTCGAAGCCGGGGATGTACTTGTTGTTGGCTTTGACATGACGTGTTACAGCTTGTGTCAAACCGCCCCGTACACCAGATTCCATCATGAGCACCATATCTATATCTGTTAGAAGTTCCAATCGACAGTTGGTTGACTTTAGCATAGCTTGCCATGCTAATCCTGGAGATGTGTACGAGTGTAGAGGGTCCAGTCCATAGGCGGAGAAGCAGGTGTTTCTGAATTCTTCCATCACATCGCACAGCAGAGTTACGTCCAGTTTTATATAAAAGTCTGAATATTCCCCTAAAGTTTGAATGTTTAGTTGGTTCCAAACATTACAAGCATGATTGTAGTCTTCAACGGAGATTTCACTTTCGTTTAATTTGCTGTTGAAGGCTTCAATCGGTGGTAGACTGGTTTCTTCAAATTTTTCTGCAGAAGTTATGTAATCGTAGGGGAACACTCCTTTACGTAATACTAAGTCCAATTTATCTTCAGGTACAATCTTGCTGGTTTCTTTTAGGTCTTCTCTTCGTAGATTCTCAGACAATCTGCTCAAACTAGATGCCATAAATCTATAAGAGTCTACAAAGCGAAGTTTAATTTTACCTACTGTTTTTGAAAAACTGATGTACTTTTCCAATGTTGTAGCAAGAACATCAATTTTACCATCATCTCTTCCTAACTCTGGAATAATGAAGTGGGAGTCGTAGCCGCTAAGGTTGTGTAACACGACAGGGATAAAGTAAGGCAGTTTGTAATTTATATTGCATGAATTACAAGCAGCTCCTCTGTATAAACCTGTCAAGTGATCGTGATCTCTTACTTTTGGATTTTCTTCACTGAAACTCTTCTCGCATAGATAACATCTTGATGCCAGATTATATTCTTCTTGTTGATTCTCATTCAAAGGTTCCATAGGTACGATATTACCATACAAGCGTTGTACCTTTTCAGCGATGTCATACAACTGGTCTACGAAATACTTAGCGGCTTCTTCACCACGGTAGAGTATTGGAGTGGATGTTAAACCATAGTCTTGCAATTGGTTTTCAGACAAGGTTGATTTAACTAGTAAACAAAAACTGTTGGGTTGATGCAACTGATATTTTGTTCTTCTAGTCACTTCGCCGTCCGGCAGCTCCTGTGGTACTAACGTTGATTCAAAGTCTGCGTAGACCACTAGTGGAATTCGGTATTGGTGAACCGTCTTGTTAAATTGTATTGAAGCTCGGGTAGGCGGTGGAAGACTTATCTTTACTTCATAGTTCTCGTTGCAAAGTCTTTTATGTTCCAATAACCAGTCCAATCCTCCACGTCTTGAATCTTTCCAAGAAAAGCAGAAACATCTCTTGCAAACTGTAATCCTATTTACTCTTTTGGTCAATTGTTTTACAACTAAGGCTTCAAAGTCCTTTATCCATACATAATGGGAAATTTCACCCTTAGTTATCAATAGCAAATCCGTGTGGTTTCTTTGCTCAACCTTTACTACCCGCAAAGGATAAACGTTGTTCGAATCATCCAGACCAAAAACATTGACTGAAACGCCAGGATTTTTCTTTTCAAATTTGTCAATGTCTTTCAAGGTAACTGGGTAGGTGAGACCTTGAAAGTTGTAGCGGTGTTCATTCTCGTAATATTCTCTACCAACTCTACAAGGATTGTTTTTAACATACTTGGTTAACATTGCATACTTGAAACATTCATTACCCTCATTTTGAACATTTCTACACGAGTTAGTGTTTTGGATTTTCTTTGGTAGAGGGATAAAACTACTACCTCTTAAACCATATCCATGTTTATGAACCCTAACATCCATACCTTCGATTGATGACAAAGTCCATCCAGATCCTCTTCCTTCATGTTCTTGGAGTTTGGTTATAAGTTCCTCCAAGCATTCTTCAATAATATCATCAATGTCGGAGGTGAAGGTAAGGGTTCGATTTTTGGTAATGAATGCTCTCAATGCTGTTTCACCATCAGTATTGTTAAACATAGCCTCTAACACCATTCCAAATTTAATAAAATTTAGCCTTTGTAGTTCTTCCCTCAAAGTTTGACCAACAAGTTCCTTAGCCTGGGTTATGAATGTTTCCAGTTCCAATTGAACGTTATTAATTTTGAAATGTGTTACAACTCGTCCTGGCAAGGCCGTGGTGCGCAGTTGTCTTACATCTTCCAGTTCTTCTTCCATATCCTCTTCTTCGGTGTCTTCTTCTTCAATAGGTCTTGTAGCAGTAGATGGTCCAGCACCGGCAAATTGTATCACACTAGGTCTTCTTCTTTGCATTTGCTGTAGATAGCTGTCCCAGTAGTCCGTCTGCTTCTGGTGCTCTTCCAAAAACCGGTCAATTGAGTCTAAGTCTATTTCATCCATGGTAATATCTTCTTTTTTATCTTCGTCTTCATGTAATTCTCTGTGTAGGGTGAAAAGATCTTCGTCTTGAAAGATTTCCCCACAAATGTCGCAAAGAGCCATTTCAAACAGTTTGGCTTTGAATGCACACTCTGTGAATGTCCACGCAATAATGAGCAGCGCGCTCCACAGGGATCCTTTATATCCGAGGCAGATAGGTGGGGAAAGTGACGTCATATAGAAACAGGTTATCAATCATGTGCTAAATTTAGCCTTTACACAACCGTTTGTAATAAATTTATCAGTAGGCTTGATAAATTGATGATATTTGGTCTAGATTCAATAATTTGTACAAGTTTTTTTAAAGACGTCTGTTTGAGCAAAATTTATATAGGTCAAGGCCATTTGGAATTATTATTTTGAGCGGGGGATAGAGCACTAAGCAGCATCATTTACTACAAAGTGCTCTATCCCCCGCTCACATTCTTTTTTGACTTTTTGTTTAAACTTTTTACAAAGGTGAAACATCACCATCAGAGTCGGAATCATTCTCATCACGAAATAGGTAGCGATGACAATACATAATTCTTCTGGCTACTAACGTCCTATCCATTGGACGATGAGGAGTGTCTTGTTCTTCTTCTTCTTCAATTTCCGACTCAGATGATGACTCTAATGTTTCGTAGGCGTGCAAGTCCATTTCATTATCCGTTAAACCAGCTTCGTCAGAATCCGTTTCAATATCCATAATTTCTTCCTCCTCCTCTTCCTGGTCAACCGCAGGTAGTTGGTCCTCTGCTTCTATAACTTCTACAGGTATTACCTCCAGAATTGAAAGAATTCTGTCGCGATGGAACACGGTGTTGTCAAGTGGAGCCATGGTATGAAAGTGGTGTATCTATCCAATTGCTTTGCCCTTTTTATACCCCCACCAACTATACATTTTATGTGGGTCAAGGTCACGTAAAGATACCCTTTGAGCGGGGGATAGACCACTAAGCAGCATGCTAGTCCATTGCCGCAAAGTGATCTATCCCCCGCTCTATTCCGCAGACCACACTCAAGTCCAAGTCCACATCCAAGTCCACATCCATATGTTACACTTTATTATTACTGCCACCAAGTAATTGTCACTCGCACGTTTACTTGGTTTTGATAAAGGTACTGCACAAACTCCATATTGGTTGTTTGTTTGTTATACAAATGCATCATAAAATATGCAATCTTATCGATTGCGGCATTGTCCAACGGTTCGCAATTCACAAGTTCCAATGTGCCCTGGCTGGTCTTATCCTCTATAAGTTCCACCACTTCGTTGATGTCTTCTTCCAAGAGGATGAACTCAACACTGAAGCTCTCCATTGTTGTTGATAGTGTCTAGACAAATGCTTGACTAAATGCTTTATTCATCAGTCCTACATATATACCAATTTCCCCCTCCCATTACTCATTCCCCTTCTACCTTTATATGGGTCAAGGCCATCCAATAATACCCTTTGAGCGGGGGATAGACCACTAAGCAGCATGCTAGTCCATTGCCGCAAAGTGATCTATCCCCCGCTCTGTATTCCACACAAGTCCTAGTCTTTACACACATAAGCCCCCAGTCTTTTACACTTAGTCATATACTCTGTCCTCCCTGCCAATTAAGAGTTCCCCATGTTTGCCGCTATTTTCAATTAACCTTTCCAAATCCCAAAACACAATGTCCAAATTAACCAAGTTCGCTCGTCCAATTTGAAACACACTATTCCCCCCAAAGTCACTTGCTCTCACTTGTTGTCCTGTATACTGCTTCTTCTTCCACGCTACAATCACTACCCTACCTTCTTCAACAACCATTCTTTTAACAATATCGTACACCTTCTTTAACATCCCTCTACAATTTAAATAGTTTATGGTCACATACTCCCACTCCTTACCAATGATCAGTGATCCACTCATTTTCTAGCGTTCCACTGGAAGGTCCAAAGCAGAATGAAGTCGGGATGTACAGACCCCCTCTTTTATACCAGTTAACCGGTTGTCCTTCGTTTAAAGTGGGTCAAGGTCATTCAAAAGTACCCTTTGAGCGGGGGATAGACCACTAAGCAGCATGCTAGTCCATTGCCGCAAAGTAGTCTATCCCCCGCTCTGTATTCTACACACACACACATGTCCCTGTCCAAGTCTTTCATTACATACCTAATATATATTCACTTCCTTCATCATCACTATCACTCATCACTGCCTCCACAAACTCCATCGGGTTAAAGTTAAATTGTTTTAATTGTTCTTTTAGTTTTTCAATTTGTTGGTCCTTCACTTCCAAAACAGTGTGGAGGTGTGATATGTAGTCCGCTGCCTCGGTGACACTTGCTACTCTTGGGTCGCCTAACTTCAAGCTGGGAACTACACCCTGCAGCTTAAAGTATGCCATACGCCTCTCTTGCTCCTGCCGTTGACCAGGACTAAGCAAGCCTTGCCCGTCTCGACTCACCTCCAGCAGGGTCCGTAGCATCGGAGCTTTGCAGGCGTTTGCCCGAGCAACAGTTATGCTATGGAATGGTCGAGCAGGTCCACGAGTAGCAGGCAGGACGTTGGCAGCACGCCTTCTTGAAGAAGAAGAAGCCCGAGAGTTGAAAGCCATGTTAAAAGTGTAGTATTCAGCTAAGCGGTACAAAGCAGAATAACCAAACTGCACATCAATACCCGTATATATACACTTATCAGTGGTGGGGGTACTGGCTAGCCTTGGTCAAGTGGGTCAAGGCCATCCAAAAACATTACCAGAACGGGGGATAGATCACTAAGTGGCATGTTAGTCCATTGCCACAGAGTGATCTATCCCCCGCTCTGTATTTCACATTCACGCACACATTCATACAAACACACAAGTCCCAGTCCAAGTCTTTACCCACACACCTATCCACTATCATCCTCACTATCATCACTGTCCAACAGGCTTTCACACTTCCTAATTAGTTTCTCCCATTTACTCCGGATATGAAGTAGCTCACTGCGAGTATTCTCTAACATTCTGTCCCTTTCCTCTATCACTTCATTGTACCAGTCGATGATGCTTGGCGAGGTCTGAGTTGATGCGTCCGACGTGGTTGGTTGAGAGGCTCCGCTGCTTCGCAACTCCTTCCTCACAGGACCAAAGCCGGAGAACCGGACACGACTTCTTGACGAAGGCCCCGATCGGATCGGCCCAACACCTGAGCCGGAGTTAGAAGCAGAAGCAGAAGCTGAAGCGTTGCCAGACATGGTGCGAAACGTTCGGCTTAACAGTTGCAAGCTGAATGAGCGGACAGTGGATTACCACTCCTATATATACCTATTTGTAGTGGTGGGGGGCGGGTGGGGTGGGGTGGGGTGGGGTGGGGTGGGGGTGGGGTGGGGGTGGGGGGGGGATATCTTAAGGACTTCCACTAACTTTCCCTTAGTCTTCGCGGTCATCGGTTTTACATACCTTTAACACACCCATCGTTTTGGTTTCTTCAATAACTTTACACACCTCAAAAACCCAAGCAAACAGCTCATCTATGTTGTTATAATTAATTTTTGTCCAGTGTTCATACTTATGAGTTTGGTTGTTTATAATACATAGATAAAATGTAGACCCATCTCGTCTTATACAATATTCAACTTCCATTCTATGCCGATTTAGCACTTCCCAAGCATTGTGTTGATCTATCAAGAAGTCACCACCTTTGTAATTGTACCGTGACATGTTTACCACGGAGTACAGAAACAGACTGAAGCAAATGAACGGCTCATACAAGCTTATTAAGAGCGTTAAAGTGGGGGGTATCACGTGATACACGACATTAGTTGTAAGGTTAGCACTTTACTTTTAACAGTAATTTATGTGGGTCAAGGTCGTTTAAACTTTGAAAAATTTTTACCTCCAAACACTTGTAGCAAGCTACAAGTGTTTGGAGGTAAGTTTTTATTTGTTAAAGATTTTTGTAACTTAGTCTTCACCCTCAAGGACACGGTTTGAGATTGTCCCAGTGACTTTACATCACCGCCAGGTTAAAGTATTATACAAGTCAAATGTTTTTTTTATTACTTGACTTGTATAATACGCCTCTCCCTTACTTTAAGAGGGTTAAGACTAAATTTGGAAAAATTAATTTGGAAAAGACTTTTAAATATTGTCCAACACAACCTAACAATTTTGATTTTTTTTTAGTGGGCCCATGTCCTAGTCCATTTCCCACACGGTTTGGCATCCTTCCCGTCGTATTAGATAGGCTTTAGGGATGAAAAATTCTCTTTGTACCATCCGAGGTGGTACTTGCATTGTACAAAGGCGGCCTTCACCTTTTACAACAATTTCTACTTTCTTATTACCCGCTCCATAGGTTTGACCAATAAAGTAATATTTTTCATCAACCTTTAGCCTTCTAATATCACGCGGTTGCGGGCCGTGGGGATGTCTGAACTTGGACGTTTTAGGCCTAATATAAAGAGTGTAGGGTTTGAATTGCCGAAATTTGACTGTACTTTTGAGGTGTCGTTGGCAGCGATCCCCTTCTGCACAGGCAAGGTTCTGGCAACACAACACCCCGAACACACTTGAAAACCGAGCGTAATCGCATTTCTTACCCTTGCCAGCAGGGGCTTTAACGCGCTTACGTTTCTGTGTTGGACGCTTTACTGTAGTGTCTTGGAGCTTCTCCGAATTAGGCTGGCTAGAAGGAATGGGGGTGGAAGGGGGTGGAAGAGGCAAGGATTGGTCAAAAGGAATGGAGCAAACAATTTTGGGTGGGGTAGGTGAACGGGTTAGGTCTATGGAGGGAAGTTCAGGGGAAAAGATGGATTTACGGGGTGGTTTGGTTGGTGTAGGTGGCATGGGGGATATCGGTAAGGGACATTGGGATTTTGTATAGGATAGGATTTTCTTCGTGCGACTGTAGGGGGTGATCCTCGACCTTGACGTCTCTTTAAAAACCGCAGACTCCGATCCTGAGTCCGATAGCAGCGAGAGTGCTGGGGAGGCTACCGGGACTCGACCTGACGACTTGACGAGTTCTCCTGACGATGGCGGTGCACCAGCCTCTTCCACTGTCGGCGGCAATGGCGACAGGCTGGGCATTGAGGCGGGCTGTGGCGGCGGTGGTGGCGGCGGCGGCATCGTCAGGCAGTTCAGGATGTTCGCAGTCATCAGGTATTCCAGGATCGAAGTGGAGGATGATGAGGGTTGAGACGTGTCGGTCGAGGTTGAAGCTGGCGGGTAGTTTTTTAGCTTGAGGCCCATTTTACCCATTTGAATGAATGAAGTAAATGAAAAGAGTAGATGTTAAGAAAGAAGTAAAGTGGTTATAAAAATCTCGAGAGTAAGGGAGTACCTGTCCGTATGGAAGCTTGGACCGGAATGAGAAGTGCGTGCAGCCCGGCCGCCTTATATCCCCACCGGGGCTGCCACGCCCAGGATATCGGGGGGGGGGCTCGCACTTTTTGTCCGGGGGGAGGGGAGGGGGGGGCTCGCACTTTTTGTCCGGGGGGGGGGGTTCTTTAAAAAATTTTGCCTCATGGCATTCTTATGTTGCCATCGCTAAAAAACTCAAACGAAAATTCCAACTCAAACTCAGACAGTTTGACTTTGCTTCCAACTCAGACTAAACACCAAACTTGTGTTAATAATACTTACCCATTAATGTTTACTAAATACTTAAAGATTTAAGATTTAAAGATTAAGTGGTAAGGATTTTCAATTTTTAGATATATTTAGGTCAAGGTCACGGAAAAACTTTAAAAAAATTAAGCCCCACACCCCCCTATGGGGGTGTGGGGCACTTGGGTTGTCATCGCTGTAGCCTCCGAAGAGACCCAACTATGACAACAAGGCAACATCCAATGTCGTGTACCCTTCGCCACGCAAGACTTGTAAACATTTACTGCATTGTCTTTTCAATAGCTAACAAAGATTCATTTACATAATTTTTAGTTTCCAAGAGGAAACACACTGAGGACACCCTAGTGGCTTACGTCCTCCGTCCGAGTGCAGAGGCCGCCACAACCTTTTGCTTGCCAGTGTACAAACGGACATGCTCCCACAACCCCAGCCGCAACCTGTTGCATGCCTGAGAGGAGCCTAACAATTATAAAAAGTGGCTTTACACGGGGGCCTACTCCCGTACCTTATTATTACTATTTTTTCATTTAGCAATGCAGTAAATTTTACAAGCTTTGTGGGTCAAGGCCACACGGACATTAAAAAATTTCGGCCCCCGTACATCCATGGCGAACCACGAATGTTCGGGGGCCTTGGGGACTAAAAACACAAATAGCTAACAAAGATTTATTTACATACTTTTGAGTTTCCAGAAGGGAAACTAACTGAGGACACCCTAGTGGCTTACGTCCTCGTCCGAGTGCAGAGGCCGCCGCAACCTTTTGCATGCCAGCGTACAAACGGACATGCTCCCAAATGCCATCCGCAACCTTTTGCATGCCTGGCAGGAGCCTACCAATTATTAAAAGTGGCTTTACACGGGGGCCTACTCCCGTTCCCTGACGTTACAATTTACTTTGAGCATTGAAAAAGCTCAAGGGGGGATTGCTACAACAAGCGTATACACTTTAGAAAAATAACATACTTACAACACACAATTGAGCTCAACGTAGTCAATGCTAGAACAAGCACATACACATTAAACACATATAACAAACAAGACACAAAGGATAAAAGACACACAGGAGACATAGGGTACAAGTAAAACACTCTCATATAAAACAATTCGCAATACCCAAACGCAAGCGCAATATCTTACAACTAATACAAGTCTTAAAGTTAGAGTAGACTTCGCTAAACACTGAAGGCGCCATTCAATGTTTAGTGATGCCTATGGCGGTCCGTCCCGATCGTTCACGTTCAACGCGCGGGAGCGGACTGCGAGCCGGCTCTGGCCGGACCCCCTTATATCCCCACCGGGGCTGCCACGCCCAGGATATCAGGGGTGGGGGAGGGGGTGGGGGTGGGGGTGGGGGAGGGGGGGGGGGCTCGCACTTTTTGTCGGGGGGGGGCTCGCACTTTTTGTCGGGGGGGGGGGGGGGGTTAGTTAGGTGGGTCAAGGTCACCCACTTGTACACTTGTACTCTAAGTGTTGGCTATACCCCCACCACAACTGGGTCCCTAGGCTGCACAACACCGCTTCGCCAGTATGTCTCCGGCTTCCATGCAGTGCGTCTCGCTGTTCTCTAGCTCTCTATATGTAAGTAATTTTACAAGTTCTGAATTTAGGTCACTGCACTTTAACACTGGGACGATATCAACTTGTAGTATTTAAGTGTTTTGACTCAAGGTCATCACACTTTAACTCTAGCACATCGGTTATCGCACCAGAGGTGCTTAATAACCTAACTTGTAATGTTTAGGGTGGCGTTTGCACGCCACGTGGTATCGCCATGAGTGTCCAGTCCAAGTTTTAAGTTAAATTAATTTTACTGTAATCTTTTCCATTTCCACTTCGTTTTGCCAAAGTATAAGGTGTCGCTTAATAAAGTGGTATTTCTCTAAAGTTATAGGGGATTGCAGGGATACAATTAGTTTATTTAGGAGACTCTTCATCTTGGAGTTTAACACAATTTCCACTTTGACTTTGCTTCCTCGGCTCTCACAGCCTAAGCTGTACAGAAATGTTTCTTCTAGTGCCAACTCGGGCCAAGAGAACAGTGTGTTGACTGTAGGACAGCTCATGGTGAAGTGATGCGATACTCCAGCGTACCACCTCACCTTCCCCCACCACTGTGACCTTTCCCCACTCCTGCTGTTTCCCCCACTTCTTTTCCCTTGACTCATGCGCTACAAGCAGTCTCTCAGTATTGTGCGGACTTTTGTGAGGAGAAGCCATGTCGCGGGACGCTTTAGGTAAGAAACTTAGCCGTGTTAAGGCTTTATTAGTTGCTCACTGTCCACCACTCAAAGTTAAGAGGGTTTCGACTTTAGCTAAGTGGCGCAAACTGTTGCGCGGACACCCTAAGTTTTATACAAAACAGACTAATGTCAGTTTTACTGATGAGGATTTGTTTAAAATATTGGATGAAATGACTTTTCCTTGCAAAATTCAGTTAGTTACTCCCATTCCTGACAGTTTAGAGTCTTAGTCTCTCAAGCCGATATACCTAGAGTACACAGAGCCTGACAGTCAGTCACTCGGTGGCTGTCGTGGGGTGCGCATCGGTGTCGGCACTCCGTTGTTAGGTTTTCAAGGTCACAGTAATATGAAATTGTTGGTGTTGTGCTGGTTCAAGGTCACCTGAGGGATAACCGATTGCCCATTTAGGCAGAGTCATGTCAGAAACTCGAGTTTAACTTGGCACTTTTGCCGTTTCTCGTCGAAAATTTGCTCCAAGTGGTCAAGGTCACGGGGACTCGGACTGAAACTCGGAGCGTAGTGCGAGAAATGGCAAAAGTGCCAAAAAATTTTAAGTTTCGGCGTGACCTTGACCTTAGTGGCATCGGTGACGTCATTTTGATGACGTGAGGGGTGATGACGTCATCAGCACGTCATTTCTGTGACGTCATGGGTGTGACGTCATCGAAATGACGTCATTGGTGATGACGTCATTGATGACGCAATCGATGACGTCATCCCTCAGGTGACCTTGAACTGAGCCAGCACCAACAATTTCACACTACTTGCCTACACCTGAATTATTGTCACAATTTATTGTATTGACTACTAGCAGTTACCCGGCGCGCGTTGCTGCGCTCAAATTAAATTGTTTACATAACTAAAGCTATTTTAATATAACAAAAAAAGTCAGTGGAATAGAAAGTAAGTATATTAATATTACCGTAAGGCCAAAGGATAAAGAGGCATTTTGCAAATTTAAACCCAGAATAGTCAAAGTTTGCCTTGTATCTTATGGATCGTAACTGCAAATGCAAGAGCACCTATGAGCAAGGAGGCACGTCCATGTCAAATTTCAACCCCGGAAACCCTAAATTAATTTTAAAGTCCAGTGGAGCACAGCCCTACTAAAAAATATATTTGCAAAACCTTACTTGGTGAGTACCTATGAGCAAAGAGGCATGTCCAAGTAAAATTTCAACCATGGTGGCATTAAAGAAATTTAAAGTCCAGTGGGGCGGAGCCCTAAAGAGCTTAAAGATTATATTTGCAAAACCGTTTCCTAGTGAGTAGCTATGAACAAAAAGAATCGTACATCAAATTTCAACCCCGGTGGCCCTAAAGTAATTTTAAAGTCCAGTGGGGCGGAGCCCTAAAGTGCTTAAAACCGATATGTGAAAAACCGTTTCTTAGTGAGCACCTATGAACAAAAAGAATCATCCATATAATTTCCACCCCGGTGGCCGTTAAGTGATTTTAAAGTCCAGTGGGGGGGGGAGCTCTAAAGATCTTAAAAAACTATATTTGCAAAACCGTTTCTTGGTGAATACCTATGAGCAAAGAGGCACGTCCATGTTAAATTTCAACCCTGGTGGCCCTGAAGTAATTTTGAAGTCCAATGGGGCAGAGCCCTAAAAAGCTTCAAAAACTATATTTGCAGAATGGTTTCTTAGTGAGTATCTATGAGCAAAGAGAATCGTTCATGTCAAATTTCAGCTCCGGAGGTCCTAAAGTAACTTCAATGTCCAGTGAGGCGGAGCCCTAAAGTGCTTAAAAAACTATATTTGCAAAACCGTTTCCTAGTGCGTACCTTACCTGTGGGTAAAGAGCATCGTCCATAAAGTGTCAACCCTGGTGGCCCTAAAGTAATTTTGAAGTCCAGTAGGGTGGAGCCCTAAAGAGCTTAAAAACTATATTTGCAAAACCGTTTCCTAGTGAGTACCTTACCTATGGGTAAAGAGCATCGTCCATCAAATTTCAACCCTGGTGGCCCTAAAGTAATTTTGAAGTCCAGTGGGGTGGAGCCCTAAAGACCTTAAAAAACTATATTTGCAGAATTGTTTCTTAGTAAGTATCTATGAGCAAAGAGAATCGTCCATGTCAAATTTCAGCTCCGGAGGTCCTAAAGTAACTTCAATGTCCAGTGAGGCGGAGCCCTAAAGTGCTTAAAAAACTATAATTGCAAAACCTTTTTCTAGTGAGTACCTTACCTATGGGTAAAGAGCATCGTCCATCAAATTTCAACCCTGGTGGCCCTAAAGTAATTTTGAAGTCCAGTGGGGTGGAGCCCTAAAGACCTTAAAAAACTATATTTTCAAACCCGTTTCCTAGTGAGTACCTTACCTATGGGTAAAGAGCATCGTCCATAAAGTGTCAACCCCGGTGGCCCTAAAGTAATTTTGAAATCCAGTGGGGTAGAGCCCTAAAGAGCTTTAAAAACTACTAGTGGCTTATAGGGGCAAAAGCCCCTAACTATAATAATGTAGATCTTAGTGGATTGCCAAGAAAATGTTTTAAAAAGAAAGCTGTCAGAAGATTAGTTTTTATCGATAATATTTTAGCAATATTGTTTGCAAAGACTTTGATACTTATTTTAAACACCGACGCACTACGTGGTGCGTATTTTAAGGTGAGTATGACTGAAGGGCGAGTGTAATGATTGTGATGGATCAGCTGAGGTGTACCTTTTTGTTACCGACAAATAGCAGCTGTTTCAGTATTCAGGATCATTAATTAATAGCCCAATGACCAAAGACAGTCATCCGCCTCCAAAGCATACTCTTTACAATCTTGAGATACCCGTAATGAATGAATGCTTAATTTTGTCTATGGTTAAAACGTATATCGATTTTAAACATGGTTTTTTTAATAAGTCTTATTTTGGTATAAAAAAAAAAAATAATAACCTTTAGCACATGTATGTAAAGCTAATTTTTTAAGTTCAATTTATTAAATAAAAAATGAATGTGGCATTAATATAAAATATATTAAAAAAATCAGTTTAAATAAAAATCTACAGGAAATTGTCAACAAATTTAAAATGTATCATATTACTGTTAAATGTGCAGTATTTCCCTTCATTTTGCATGCCCAGTTGCGCTTCATCATTTATGAAAGTGGTTTGTTGAGTGTGCCCTTATTATTGACATCCGCAAAAAAAAAAATTGTTTAAATTTAACATACAATTGTGTATGAGCAGTAGTACTTGTCTACTGCGCATGCGCAGAAGGTTTCCACCACTCTTCGTCGGGTATATAAGCAGGTCGGTTAACCATGCATTTCATTGTTTGGCGAACTTTTGCCAAGTGAACATCTTATTGACAACTTCGGTTATTCCGGATATTTAAAAGGTGTATGCTATTTTTGTTACATTTGACTTTAATATGTCTGAACTGCAGTGTTACATGTTTGATAGTAAACCTGTAGCTGTATTATTTGATCGTGAAAACAATCCATGGTTTAAGGCTAATGATGTATCAGAAATTCTAGAATATAAAAGACCGCGAAAAGCAATAAATGATCTAGTTAAGGAAAAATATAAAAAGTTATGTAAAGATATTGATGGAAACAGTTTAGTGCTACCCTCTAACTTTCAAAAAAGTACCGTATTCATCAATGAACCAGGTTTATATTCCTTAATTTTATCGTCTAAGATGAAATTAGCTAAGCGCTTTCAAGATTGGGTGTTTGAAGAAATACTACCATCAATTCGCAAGTATGGAGAGTATAAACTAAAAAGAGAAAACCTTAAGTTGACTCACTCCTTACGTAAAGCGTTGTCAAATAATCAAAAACTAATTGAAACGTTAATTGATGAAATACCTAAAGTTGCTGTTATACCTGATGATATGGATTTAAAACATATCTTTTGTGTATTGGAAAAGGACACATACTATGAAAAGTATGGAGTAATGGAGTACAAGTGCATTCGTACAGAGAGGAGACGATATAAAAGAGCACTGAAAAGAGCAAAGGAAGATGGTTTTGTACCAAGTTTTACAAGATATCCTGTACCAAACAGTATAAATATCTTTAATAAAGCTAAGGAGGTTATGAATACTTATGGTATGCATTACGAATGTTCTTTGAATAACATACTGACCCCCCATAATTTTGTAAATATTGTAAAAATTATTCTTAATGAATAATAAACTGTATGAATGTATGTATGAATGTGGGACTTATTAGATTGAGAAGTTAAGGTATTAACTTTAGCTACTCATTTGAAAAGTCTGGTGTGAATGAAGGTCACTGGCGCGGTTGACTAAAAGACCCGTAAACCATGTGTGTGTGTGTGTGTGTGTGTGTGTGTGTGTGTGTGTGTGTGTGTGTGTGTGTGTGTGTGTGTGTGTGTGTGTGAATGTGTGTGTGAATGTGTGGAAAACGACGTACACCCACCTCCTCTTGGTGTTTTCTGGGTAACGCTAAGAGGTGTACAACCAATGTCTTGTAAAACCACATGAATTAATCTATTTGTATTTTTAAAATATACATTCATAGGTATATATACAATAATAACATTTATTTAAATTAAACAAATTTAAAAGCATTTTAAATGCATACAATTTATAATTGTTGCTGCAAAAACACCTCGTGCTTTACTAATAATAGATGAAAACGATATAATGTATGTATAAAATATGAGTTTTTCAATTAATGGAGCTAGAAAAAATAAAGATGGCATTAAATTAGTGTTACCATAAAATTTGTTTATAGAACAATAAGTTTTTCTTCATAATTATGTGGGTTTTAAGATCTATATTTAGGTAGCACTAAATTAGAGCTACCATTATGTTAATAAAATAGCTACATACATTTATAATTATATTTTATTATTTAATTATTAAATATATTAAATTTATTCAATGTTAATTTGACTGACTTTTTTACAGCATAAATAAGTATAAAAACACAAAATCTGAAACAAATTAGTCATGTCCAAGTAAAATTTCAACCATGGTGGCATTAAAGAAATTTAAAGTCCAGTGGGGCGGAGCCCTAAAGAGCTTAAAGATTATATTTGCAAAACCGTTTCCTAGTGAGTAGCTATGAACAAAAAGAATCGTACATCAAATTTCAACCCCGGTGGCCCTAAAGTAATTTTAAAGTCCAGTGGGGCGGAGCCC
The DNA here is from genome assembly GCA_030545055.2 of Neoaliturus tenellus. Taxonomy (NCBI): domain Eukaryota; kingdom Metazoa; phylum Arthropoda; class Insecta; order Hemiptera; family Cicadellidae; genus Neoaliturus; species Neoaliturus tenellus. Next base: position 48,260,740 of record CM061534.1, on the reverse strand, counting down.
TAAAGTGCTTAAAACCGATATGTGAAAAACCGTTTCTTAGTGAGCACCTATGAACAAAAAGAATCATCCATATAATTTCCACCCCGGTGGCCGTTAAGTGATTTTAAAGTCCAGTGGGGGGGGGGAGCTCTAAAGATCTTAAAAAACTATATTTGCAAAACCGTTTCTTGGTGAATACCTATGAGCAAAGAGGCACGTCCATGTTAAATTTCAACCCTGGTGGCCCTGAAGTAATTTTGAAGTCCAATGGGGCAGAGCCCTAAAAAGCTTCAAAAACTATATTTGCAGAATGGTTTCTTAGTGAGTATCTATGAGCAAAGAGAATCGTTCATGTCAAATTTCAGCTCCGGAGGTCCTAAAGTAACTTCAATGTCCAGTGAGGCGGAGCCCTAAAGTGCTTAAAAAACTATATTTGCAAAACCGTTTCCTAGTGCGTACCTTACCTGTGGGTAAAGAGCATCGTCCATAAAGTGTCAACCCTGGTGGCCCTAAAGTAATTTTGAAGTCCAGTAGGGTGGAGCCCTAAAGAGCTTAAAAACTATATTTGCAAAACCGTTTCCTAGTGAGTACCTTACCTATGGGTAAAGAGCATCGTCCATCAAATTTCAACCCTGGTGGCCCTAAAGTAATTTTGAAGTCCAGTGGGGTGGAGCCCTAAAGACCTTAAAAAACTATATTTGCAGAATTGTTTCTTAGTAAGTATCTATGAGCAAAGAGAATCGTCCATGTCAAATTTCAGCTCCGGAGGTCCTAAAGTAACTTCAATGTCCAGTGAGGCGGAGCCCTAAAGTGCTTAAAAAACTATAATTGCAAAACCTTTTTCTAGTGAGTACCTTACCTATGGGTAAAGAGCATCGTCCATCAAATTTCAACCCTGGTGGCCCTAAAGTAATTTTGAAGTCCAGTGGGGTGGAGCCCTAAAGACCTTAAAAAACTATATTTTCAAACCCGTTTCCTAGTGAGTACCTTACCTATGGGTAAAGAGCATCGTCCATAAAGTGTCAACCCCGGTGGCCCTAAAGTAATTTTGAAATCCAGTGGGGTAGAGCCCTAAAGAGCTTTAAAAACTACTAGTGGCTTATAGGGGCAAAAGCCCCTAACTATAATAATGTAGATCTTAGTGGATTGCCAAGAAAATGTTTTAAAAAGAAAGCTGTCAGAAGATTAGTTTTTATCGATAATATTTTAGCAATATTGTTTGCAAAGACTTTGATACTTATTTTAAACACCGACGCACTACGTGGTGCGTATTTTAAGGTGAGTATGACTGAAGGGCGAGTGTAATGATTGTGATGGATCAGCTGAGGTGTACCTTTTTGTTACCGACAAATAGCAGCTGTTTCAGTATTCAGGATCATTAATTAATAGCCCAATGACCAAAGACAGTCATCCGCCTCCAAAGCATACTCTTTACAATCTTGAGATACCCGTAATGAATGAATGCTTAATTTTGTCTATGGTTAAAACGTATATCGATTTTAAACATGGTTTTTTTAATAAGTCTTATTTTGGTATAAAAAAAAAAATAATAACCTTTAGCACATGTATGTAAAGCTAATTTTTTAAGTTCAATTTATTAAATAAAAAATGAATGTGGCATTAATATAAAATATATTAAAAAAATCAGTTTAAATAAAAATCTACAGGAAATTGTCAACAAATTTAAAATGTATCATATTACTGTTAAATGTGCAGTATTTCCCTTCATTTTGCATGCCCAGTTGCGCTTCATCATTTATGAAAGTGGTTTGTTGAGTGTGCCCTTATTATTGACATCCGCAAAAAAAAAAATTGTTTAAATTTAACATACAATTGTGTATGAGCAGTAGTACTTGTCTACTGCGCATGCGCAGAAGGTTTCCACCACTCTTCGTCGGGTATATAAGCAGGTCGGTTAACCATGCATTTCATTGTTTGGCGAACTTTTGCCAAGTGAACATCTTATTGACAACTTCGGTTATTCCGGATATTTAAAAGGTGTATGCTATTTTTGTTACATTTGACTTTAATATGTCTGAACTGCAGTGTTACATGTTTGATAGTAAACCTGTAGCTGTATTATTTGATCGTGAAAACAATCCATGGTTTAAGGCTAATGATGTATCAGAAATTCTAGAATATAAAAGACCGCGAAAAGCAATAAATGATCTAGTTAAGGAAAAATATAAAAAGTTATGTAAAGATATTGATGGAAACAGTTTAGTGCTACCCTCTAACTTTCAAAAAAGTACCGTATTCATCAATGAACCAGGTTTATATTCCTTAATTTTATCGTCTAAGATGAAATTAGCTAAGCGCTTTCAAGATTGGGTGTTTGAAGAAATACTACCATCAATTCGCAAGTATGGAGAGTATAAACTAAAAAGAGAAAACCTTAAGTTGACTCACTCCTTACGTAAAGCGTTGTCAAATAATCAAAAACTAATTGAAACGTTAATTGATGAAATACCTAAAGTTGCTGTTATACCTGATGATATGGATTTAAAACATATCTTTTGTGTATTGGAAAAGGACACATACTATGAAAAGTATGGAGTAATGGAGTACAAGTGCATTCGTACAGAGAGGAGACGATATAAAAGAGCACTGAAAAGAGCAAAGGAAGATGGTTTTGTACCAAGTTTTACAAGATATCCTGTACCAAACAGTATAAATATCTTTAATAAAGCTAAGGAGGTTATGAATACTTATGGTATGCATTACGAATGTTCTTTGAATAACATACTGACCCCCCATAATTTTGTAAATATTGTAAAAATTATTCTTAATGAATAATAAACTGTATGAATGTATGTATGAATGTGGGACTTATTAGATTGAGAAGTTAAGGTATTAACTTTAGCTACTCATTTGAAAAGTCTGGTGTGAATGAAGGTCACTGGCGCGGTTGACTAAAAGACCCGTAAACCATGTGTGTGTGTGTGTGTGTGTGTGTGTGTGTGTGTGTGTGTGTGTGTGTGTGTGTGTGTGTGTGTGTGTGTGTGAATGTGTGTGTGAATGTGTGGAAAACGACGTACACCCACCTCCTCTTGGTGTTTTCTGGGTAACGCTAAGAGGTGTACAACCAATGTCTTGTAAAACCACATGAATTAATCTATTTGTATTTTTAAAATATACATTCATAGGTATATATACAATAATAACATTTATTTAAATTAAACAAATTTAAAAGCATTTTAAATGCATACAATTTATAATTGTTGCTGCAAAAACACCTCGTGCTTTACTAATAATAGATGAAAACGATATAATGTATGTATAAAATATGAGTTTTTCAATTAATGGAGCTAGAAAAAATAAAGATGGCATTAAATTAGTGTTACCATAAAATTTGTTTATAGAACAATAAGTTTTTCTTCATAATTATGTGGGTTTTAAGATCTATATTTAGGTAGCACTAAATTAGAGCTACCATTATGTTAATAAAATAGCTACATACATTTATAATTATATTTTATTATTTAATTATTAAATATATTAAATTTATTCAATGTTAATTTGACTGACTTTTTTACAGCATAAATAAGTATAAAAACACAAAATCTGAAACAAATTAGTCATTTTAATTTTAATGTAAAATGATAAAAGCTCAAAACTTAATACTTTTTTAAAAATTAAACAAAAGTAGCCACAAAATATTGGTGTTACCTTGAAATATTTATAGAAATTATAATATAGTATGGTTTTATTAATTTATAAACTAAATTGAATTCATCCTTATTCTACACATAACGGTAAAACCATTCATTCTAAACCTTAATGCTTAGAACTCTGACATATTGTCTTAGAACTCTGACATATTGTCTTAGAACTCTGACATATTGTCTTTATTTCAAGATACAGCTCAACCTTTCATTATAAATCTTGTTAATTTTTTAAATCTATCTTCTTATTTCTATAAGGGTTTTGTCTGTCACGTCCCTTTTTTCTCTCGACCTACTGAACCGATTTTTAAGATTGAGGTGTCATTTGAAAGCTTAGGATATACCGCAGTGACGAATTATAATTAAAAAGGTCATATTGTTTCAGGCTTCGACCCCCTGGCCTTTGATTTATTTCTAGAGGACGCTTTAAAATGTTGACCAACTTTTATTGCAAGTTCTTTAATGTGAATTGTAATTTAACAGCTGATTACCTTCAGATGAATTTTAAAAGCTAGATAGTAAACAAAAATAGATCTCCGTCACTTCATAATAAGCATTTACATACTGTAGGTGAGATTTACTCATACAGAATCATAAAACGCGCAATTTGCACACGGGCCACCTCGTAATATAATAAAAATATAAAACACATTAACTTTTAACTAATTTACCAATAGGGAATACGCTATTACGGTATTAGTCAAGACCTAAGCCTGGGACCATGATACTTTTTCATTTTGAGATCTCTAGAAGCCAAAAAACACCGTTTGTTCAATTTGATATATATATGTATGTGTCCATAAACACGATAACTTTTGAACGGAACCTCTAATTTTGATGAAATTTGGTACAGGGGTGTAAGCCAATATCTACTTAATTTAGTTCGCGAACCATAATGATCGGATTATGGGAACGAGGTTTATGGGGTTTCTAAAGGGTTAAAATTGGGTTTTTGGCATTTTTGAACCTCAATTTTTTAAACTTCATGACTTTTAACTAAAACCATTGAAAAGAGCTTAAAACAACAAACAATTTAGTATTTGGAATTTTTACCTAACTTAAATGGTTATTCAGAAAATCCAAACATTATGTTTTCCATGTTATTCTTATGGGAAATCAACAAAACCTTCTATCTTGCTTATTTATTGAAATATCTTGATAAACTTAATATGTACATTAATTAGGAAGCGTTTAACTTATATCTGCTTATAAAACGCATATGGCGGCAAACCTACGTACTCACCTCTATGGGTTTTATGGAAAAACTAAAAAAAAACAAAAAAACACCACAACCTGATAAAATTTGGTATGTACATTCACTAGGTAGGGTTTAACTTATATTTATCAACGAAACCCATATGGAGGCAAACCTACATACTTTAAACCCCCATGGATTTTATGAGAAAAAATAGAAAATATACCAAAATTCCATTGGAAAGTTGCTGAGTAAGCAGGTCTGCTGCGATGGGGGTATTATATTTATAGTTACATTAAGGTAGCATTATTTTGATGCCACCTTTACATAAAATATATTAATTCAATTATCTTATTGTTTTATTTTGTATTTACATTAAATTTAGTCTACATGTGGGAATTGAGACACCAATTTTTCATTGTTTTATTGTGTATTTACATTAAATTTAGTCTACATGTGGGAATTGAGACACCAATTTTTGGAAAATGAATGCATATAATCATGGGATATAGTCTTTATTCTGTAAACCCGGCTTACCCCTTAATCGTTTCCCCTTTAAATTTTCATTTTATTAAATTTAAAGTGGAAACACTTCTTTTTAGAAACAAATTTGTGCTATTATCATTCACTTTTCTTTGTTTAAATTAAATGTAGTCCTTTTTACTCTACTTATAAAGCAGAAAAGATAATATTTCTGGAACTTAAATCATATAGTTTTGAAACTTGAAACATTATTCCCAACATACAATTTAACTCTCCGATTGTAAATATAGGATGAGAAAAGCTAAAATTTCTATATTTATAGTTATAGTTATAGGCATTTAGTCAAATGTCTATATAACTCGATAATGGATTGACGGATTAGGACAAGCGATACATCATTGAAAAAGGTCTATGTAAGACGAACATTTAAGTAAAAGAAGAATTTGGTTATCTTATTTTAGTCAAAAGTTATGCGAATTATTTCAAATAAATACCCCCTCTCCTTGCTTTTCCCCCACCTCCCAGGTCAATAATTGGTCACGGCTAGCTGTTACCCCTCTTATTAGCATACCGTTATAAAAGCGGAGCGAGCGTTGTTCACTCCTTCATTCCGCTTCTACAAGCCACTCTTGTTGTTTTGTCTCTGCTGTTTACAATATCACTTGCTTCAAAATGCCTCCTCGTCTCAATGAAAATTTCAATTCCTCCGAAATTTCTGATGTTTTTGAACAACCTGAAGACACTTTAAATGACAACAGTGACAGTGAAGATGATGATGAAGATGATGATTATACCGTTGAAATTAATGAAGAACTCAAAGTTATAGCAATTAATCCACAATCCCCATTCGATACAATAGATAAATTCATGTCTGAAGCTCATAAATGGTTGGACTCAGGATCTTATGTACGAATTGGCTCCTTTATATTGTATGATGATTGTAATTCTTTTCTTGTAACACCAAATGATAGAGACCGCATGCGACAGTGGGCACAAACAATAAAGGAGTGCTACGAAGAAGGTGTGGATGTTGGCGGCTATTTTACAGCGCAAGTCGTTTAATAACCAAACTACCCTTTCCCCACCCTATCCCTTCCCAATCCTTATTCCTTCCCTCTCCCCATTTTTAAAACTCATAAATGGCGGGGCTATGAACCTCCAGGTTTCTACTTTTGACTAAAATAAGATAACCAAATTCTTCTTTTACTTAAATGTTCGTCTTACATAGACCTTTTTCAATGATGTATCGCTTGTCCTAATCCGTCAATCCATTATCGAGTTATATAGACATTTGACTAAATGCCTATAACTATAACTATAAATATAGAAATTTTAGCTTTTCTCATCCTATATTTACAATCGGAGAGTTAAATTGTATGTTGGGAATAATGTTTCAAGTTTCAAAACTATATGATTTAAGTTCCAGAAATATTATCTTTTCTGCTTTATAAGTAGAGTAAAAAGGACTACATTTAATTTAAACAAAGAAAAGTGAATGATAATAGCACAAATTTGTTTCTAAAAAGAAGTGTTTCCACTTTAAATTTAATAAAATGAAAATTTAAAGGGGAAACGATTAAGGGGTAAGCCGGGTTTACAGAATAAAGACTATATCCCATGATTATATGCATTCATTTTCCAAAAATTGGTGTCTCAATTCCCACATGTAGACTAAATTTAATGTAAATACACAATAAAACAATGAAAAATTGGTGTCTCAATTCCCACATGTAGACTAAATTTAATGTAAATACAAAATAAAACAATAAGATAATTGAATTAATATATTTTATGTAAAGGTGGCATCAAAATAATGCTACCTTAATGTAACTATAAATATAATACCCCCATCGCAGCAGACCTGCTTACTCAGCAACTTTCCAATGGAATTTTGGTATATTTTCTATTTTTTCTCATAAAATCCATGGGGGTTTAAAGTATGTAGGTTTGCCTCCATATGGGTTTCGTTGATAAATATAAGTTAAACCCTACCTAGTGAATGTACATACCAAATTTTATCAGGTTGTGGTGTTTTTTTGTTTTTTTTAGTTTTTCCATAAAACCCATAGAGGTGAGTACGTAGGTTTGCCGCCATATGCGTTTTATAAGCAGATATAAGTTAAACGCTTCCTAATTAATGTACATATTAAGTTTATCAAGATATTTCAATAAATAAGCAAGATAGAAGGTTTTGTTGATTTCCCATAAGAATAACATGGAAAACATAATGTTTGGATTTTCTGAATAACCATTTAAGTTAGGTAAAAATTCCAAATACTAAATTGTTTGTTGTTTTAAGCTCTTTTCAATGGTTTTAGTTAAAAGTCATGAAGTTTAAAAAATTGAGGTTCAAAAATGCCAAAAACCCAATTTTAACCCTTTAGAAACCCCATAAACCTCGTTCCCATAATCCGATCATTATGGTTCGCGAACTAAATTAAGTAGATATTGGCTTACACCCCTGTACCAAATTTCATCAAAATTAGAGGTTCCGTTCAAAAGTTATCGTGTTTATGGACACATACATATATATATCAAATTGAACAAACGGTGTTTTTTGGCTTCTAGAGATCTCAAAATGAAAAAGTATCATGGTCCCAGGCTTAGGTCTTGACTAATACCGTAATAGCGTATTCCCTATTGGTAAATTAGTTAAAAGTTAATGTGTTTTATATTTTTATTATATTACGAGGTGGCCCGTGTGCAAATTGCGCGTTTTATGATTCTGTATGAGTAAATCTCACCTACAGTATGTAAATGCTTATTATGAAGTGACGGAGATCTATTTTTGTTTACTATCTAGCTTTTAAAATTCATCTGAAGGTAATCAGCTGTTAAATTACAATTCACATTAAAGAACTTGCAATAAAAGTTGGTCAACATTTTAAAGCGTCCTCTAGAAATAAATCAAAGGCCAGGGGGTCGAAGCCTGAAACAATATGACCTTTTTAATTATAATTCGTCACTGCGGTATATCCTAAGCTTTCAAATGACACCTCAATCTTAAAAATCGGTTCAGTAGGTCGAGAGAAAAAAGGGACGTGACAGACAAAACCCTTATAGAAATAAGAAGATAGATTTAAAAAATTAACAAGATTTATAATGAAAGGTTGAGCTGTATCTTGAAATAAAGACAATATGTCAGAGTTCTAAGACAATATGTCAGAGTTCTAAGACAATATGTCAGAGTTCTAAGCATTAAGGTTTAGAATGAATGGTTTTACCGTTATGTGTAGAATAAGGATGAATTCAATTTAGTTTATAAATTAATAAAACCATACTATATTATAATTTCTATAAATATTTCAAGGTAACACCAATATTTTGTGGCTACTTTTGTTTAATTTTTAAAAAAGTATTAAGTTTTGAGCTTTTATCATTTTACATTAAAATTAAAATGACTAATTTGTTTCAGATTTTGTGTTTTTATACTTATTTATGCTGTAAAAAAGTCAGTCAAATTAACATTGAATAAATTTAATATATTTAATAATTAAATAATAAAATATAATTATAAATGTATGTAGCTATTTTATTAACATAATGGTAGCTCTAATTTAGTGCTACCTAAATATAGATCTTAAAACCCACATAATTATGAAGAAAAACTTATTGTTCTATAAACAAATTTTATGGTAACACTAATTTAATGCCATCTTTATTTTTTCTAGCTCCATTAATTGAAAAACTCATATTTTATACATACATTATATCGTTTTCATCTATTATTAGTAAAGCACGAGGTGTTTTTGCAGCAACAATTATAAATTGTATGCATTTAAAATGCTTTTAAATTTGTTTAATTTAAATAAATGTTATTATTGTATATATACCTATGAATGTATATTTTAAAAATACAAATAGATTAATTCATGTGGTTTTACAAGACATTGGTTGTACACCTCTTAGCGTTACCCAGAAAACACCACGAGGAGGTGGGTGTACGTCGTTTTCCACACATTCACACACACATTCACACACACACACACACACACACACACACACACACACACACACACACACACACACACACACACACACACACACACACACATGGTTTACGGGTCTTTTAGTCAACCGCGCCAGTGACCTTCATTCACACCAGACTTTTCAAATGAGTAGCTAAAGTTAATACCTTAACTTCTCAATCTAATAAGTCCCACATTCATACATACATTCATACAGTTTATTATTCATTAAGAATAATTTTTACAATATTTACAAAATTATGGGGGGTCAGTATGTTATTCAAAGAACATTCGTAATGCATACCATAAGTATTCATAACCTCCTTAGCTTTATTAAAGATATTTATACTGTTTGGTACAGGATATCTTGTAAAACTTGGTACAAAACCATCTTCCTTTGCTCTTTTCAGTGCTCTTTTATATCGTCTCCTCTCTGTACGAATGCACTTGTACTCCATTACTCCATACTTTTCATAGTATGTGTCCTTTTCCAATACACAAAAGATATGTTTTAAATCCATATCATCAGGTATAACAGCAACTTTAGGTATTTCATCAATTAACGTTTCAATTAGTTTTTGATTATTTGACAACGCTTTACGTAAGGAGTGAGTCAACTTAAGGTTTTCTCTTTTTAGTTTATACTCTCCATACTTGCGAATTGATGGTAGTATTTCTTCAAACACCCAATCTTGAAAGCGCTTAGCTAATTTCATCTTAGACGATAAAATTAAGGAATATAAACCTGGTTCATTGATGAATACGGTACTTTTTTGAAAGTTAGAGGGTAGCACTAAACTGTTTCCATCAATATCTTTACATAACTTTTTATATTTTTCCTTAACTAGATCATTTATTGCTTTTCGCGGTCTTTTATATTCTAGAATTTCTGATACATCATTAGCCTTAAACCATGGATTGTTTTCACGATCAAATAATACAGCTACAGGTTTACTATCAAACATGTAACACTGCAGTTCAGACATATTAAAGTCAAATGTAACAAAAATAGCATACACCTTTTAAATATCCGGAATAACCGAAGTTGTCAATAAGATGTTCACTTGGCAAAAGTTCGCCAAACAATGAAATGCATGGTTAACCGACCTGCTTATATACCCGACGAAGAGTGGTGGAAACCTTCTGCGCATGCGCAGTAGACAAGTACTACTGCTCATACACAATTGTATGTTAAATTTAAACAATTTTTTTTTTTGCGGATGTCAATAATAAGGGCACACTCAACAAACCACTTTCATAAATGATGAAGCGCAACTGGGCATGCAAAATGAAGGGAAATACTGCACATTTAACAGTAATATGATACATTTTAAATTTGTTGACAATTTCCTGTAGATTTTTATTTAAACTGATTTTTTTAATATATTTTATATTAATGCCACATTCATTTTTTATTTAATAAATTGAACTTAAAAAATTAGCTTTACATACATGTGCTAAAGGTTATTATTTTTTTTTTTATACCAAAATAAGACTTGCTTAACTAAAACACATAACAAGTGTTCCAAACAATAATAAAATCAAATACAAAACTAATTATGTTAAACTTTACACATAAAAATGCTATTAAATAGTACACCAAAGGTAGCACCAAAACGGTGCTACCTTTAAGTAGCATCATTTAAATAGGTTAAGCAACATTTAAATAGGTTAAGCCCAATTAGAAGTTTCCAAATTACCTTTAATGTTGAAAACTAAGGTTTTGTTAAGTTATCATGTATATAAACGTATTTTGTAGTTTTACATTAAACCAGTAGTTAAAAGTCTTGTTTAAAAACGTAAAGCCTAAGTACACTTAATGAGGGACAGGAACGGGGCCAAGTACTTGTCTCTGAGTCAGCAATTAGAAGTTTCCAAATACGGTTTAATGTTAAAACTAAGGTTTGGTTAAGAATTCATATATATATATATAAACATATTTCGTAGTTTTACATTAAACCGGTAGTTAAAAGTGATGTTTAAAACCCTAAAGCAAAATTGGACATGTAAAAATAGTACACCAAAGGTAGCACCAAAACGGTGCTACCTTTAATTCGCAACAATTAAATGGTTTAAGCTCAATTAGAAGTTTCCAAATTACCTTTAATTTTAAAACTAAGGTTTTGTTAAGATTTCATGTATATAAACATATTTCGTAGTTTTACATTAAACCAGAAGTTAAAAGTGTTTTTTTTTTAAACCTACAGCCTCAGTACACTTAATTAGGGACAGGAACAAAACCAAATACCTGTCTCTGTGTCAAAAATAGGCTCATATATAAACATATTTCATTGTTTTACATTAAACTAGTAGTTAAAAGTCTTGTTTAAAAACGTAAAGCCTCAATACACTTAATGATTGACAGGAACGGTGCCAAGTACTTGTCTCTGAGTCAGCAGAAGCTCATATATAAACATATTTTGTGCTTTAACATTAAACCTGTAGTTAAAAGTGTTATTTTGTACTTGAACATTAAACCCGTAGTTAAAAGTGTTGTTTAAAAACTTTAAGCAAATTTGACAAGGAAGAAATAGTATACCAAAGGTAGCACCAAAACGGTGCTACCTTTAATTAGCAACATTCAAATGCTCTAAGTTCAATTAAAAGTTCCTAAGTAAATTACCTTCAATGTTAAAACTAAGGTTTTGTTGAGTTATCATGTATATAAACATATTTTATCGTTTTACATTAAACCAGTAGTTAAAAATGTTGTTTAAAAACCTAAAGCAAAATTGCACATGTAGAAAATAGTACACCAAAGGTAGCACCAAAACGGTGCTACCTTTAAGTAGCATCATTTAAATAGGTTAAGCAACATTTAAATAGGTTAAGCCCAATTGGAAGTTTCCAAATTACCTTTAATGTTGAAAACTAAGGTTTGTTAAGTTATCATGTATATAAACGTATTTTGTAGTTTTACATTAAACCAGTAGTTAAAAGTCTTGTTTAAAAATGTAAAGCCTAAGTACACTTAATGATGGACAGGAACGGGGCCAAGTACTTGTCTCTGAGTCAGCAATTAAAAGTTTCCAAATACGGTTTAATGTTAAAACTAAGGTTTGGTTAAGAATTCATATATATATATATATATATATATATATATATATATATATTTCGTAGTTTTACATTAAACCGGTAGTTAAAAGTGATGTTTAAAAACTAAAGCAAAAATTGGTACACCAAAGGTAGCACCAAAATGGTGCTACCTTTAATTCGCAACATTTAAATGGTTTAAGCTCAATTAGAAGTTTACAAATTACCTTTAATTTTAAAACTAAGGTTTTATTAAGATTTCATGTATATAAACATATTTCGTAGTTTTACATTAAACCAGTAGTTAAAAGTGTTGTTTAAAAACCTAAAGTCTCAGTACACTTAACGATGGGTAGAAACGGGGTCAAGTACCTGTCTCTGCGTCAAGCAGAGGCCCATATATTTTGTGACATGTAAAAATAGTACACCAAAGGTAGCACCAAAACGGTGCTACCTTAAAGTAGCAACATTTAAATGGGTTAAGCTCAATTAGAAGTTTTCTAATGCCCATTAATTTTAAAACAATAGTGAACTTTCTGTTCGCACCATGTGCTTCTTTTAACCTTAAAAGTAATTCTAACCTTTCATTCCTAAACACCTTAGTAACTAGAAATAAAAAAAGATGGACCAAACTCGCTTCATAAATACCTCAGTGGTAGACTGGTAGCAGTAGTTAAAAGTGTTGTTTAAAAGCCTAAAGCAAAAATTGGACATGTAAAAATAGTACACCATAGGTAGCACCAAAACGGTGCTACCTAAAAGTAGCAACATTTAAATGGCTTAATCTCAATTAAAAGTTTCCTAATGACATTTAATGTTAAAACTAAGGTTTTGTTAATAATTCATGTATATATAAACATATTTTATAGTTTTACATTAAACCGGTAATTAAAAGTGTTGTTTAAAAAACATAAAGCAAAATTGGACATGTAGAAAATAGTACATGAAAGGTAGCACCAAAACGGTGCTACCTTTAAGTAGCAACATTTAAATGGGTTAAGTTAAATTAGAAGTTTGAAGACACAAATTTGTGTTTGTGGTAACAATTTACCACTACTATTTTAACTTGTACTGGGAGTAATAATTTCACACTACTGGCTTGGCACCTACATTTAAATGGGTTAAGTTACATTAGAAGTTTGAAGACACAAATTTGTGTTTGTGGTAACAATTTACCACTACTATTTTAACTTGTACTGGAAGTAACAATTTCACACTACTGGCTTGGCACCTCCCCCCCCCCCCCCCCGGGCCCGCAGTTTTCGTCCGGAGCAAAAAATTTTTGGTCAAGGTCAAAAATTTAAAAAAAAAAAAAATTCGGGGGGGGGGGGGCGCAGTTTTCGTCCGGAGCAAAAAATTTTTGGTCAAGGTCAAAATCCAAAAAAAAAAATTTCGGGGGGGGGGGGGGGGGGGGGGGCTCACTTCCCGTCTGGAGTCGGGGGGGGGGGGGGGGTCACCTACCCCTAGGACTTTAACTCTTGGATGGCTGCTACCCTTACTTATGTGTGAATATCAAATAAAATATTTTACCACTGCCCAGACAACCAACACTTTAACGCATATCGCTCTAAGTCCTGCGAGCTCTCAGGACTTTAGCAAAAATCCGCCAAGTGTTGGCTGACTGTGACTACATGTGGAACAAAAATTATTTTATTTTTTTATTCACACACAAATATAGGTCAAGGTCATCCAAGAATTAAAAAGAAATTCCCCCGAAGCCTAAGACCGCCGGCGGTCAAAGGCCTCGGGGGAATCTCACAACTTAGGGGGAGGTGAAAAATAAAAAATAATTTTACTTAATTTTGAGTTTCCATAAGGGAAACATTCTACAATAATTTTGGTTCCCCTAAAGGGAATCATAAGGTCATGCTAATCATGACCTGGGCCCCATCTTAACCGATAAACTGACATAAAGCCTAACGTACCGGACAGTGTCAGGACCCGGTGCTTCGTGCTGAAGGATGCCAACCACCCGTATGTTTCCAGTGACGAGTGATGAGGTCCAGCAGCACCCTTGGTCCGAAAACCTAAGGGTGGATCCCCAGGGGCCTACCCCCAGGCTCGTTAAGCACCATACTACTGTTGTTAAAAAAATAATTATTGAGGCATGCTAAGCCTCCAAAAGAAATTATTTTATGGAGGCTTCTAAGCCTCAAACCTAACACTTTAACTGCCAATTTACAGAGGCTAATCCTCCAATATACGAATTTAGAAAATATTTTTTCTTAGGGACAACCTGTGGAAGATTAGTACAAAGAAATATTTTACAACACAAAACTTAAACATAGGGGGATTCATGTTACAAAAAATAAAAAATTTTTACTTAATTTTGAGTTTCCACAAGGGAAACATGCTAAATAATTTTGGTTCCCAATGGGAATCATAAGGTCATGCTAATCATGACCTGGGCCCCATCTTAACCAGTACACTGACATAAAGCCTAATGCAATGCACTGACATAAAGCCTAATGTACCGGTCAGTGTCAGGGCCGACACTTCGTGCTGAAGGATGCCAACCACCCGTATGTTGCCAGTGACGAGTGATGAGGTCCAGCAGCGCCGCTGGCACAAGGCCTAACGGTGGATCCCCAGGGGCCAACCCCCAGGCTCGTTAAGTGTCATACTATTGTTGGTAAAAAATAATTCTTGAGGCATGCTAAGCCTCGAAAAAAATTTAATTTTACGGAGGCTTCTAAGCCTCAAACCTAACAGTATAACTATTTACATAGGCTAAGGAAGCCAAAAATTTATAAAAACTAATTTTAGGGACAACCTGTGGAAGATTAATACAAAGAAATATTTTTCTAAACACAAGACTTAGACTAACACCAACCTGTGGAAATATTAGCACACACAAATATTTTTCACTGCACAACCAACACCGAGCACCAAGCAGCAAGCACAAAATAAAATTATTTCCTAACACTACACATGCCATGCCTTAGACTAGAAAAGAATTCCCAATATAATGCGGCGCCAACATTACATTGCGAATCCTGTAGGGCAGAGCTTCAACCACTCAGCTGAAGTGTTTGAAAGCAACTGCGAGGAAGCTAAGCCTCAGAGAACCGAAGCTGAGCCGGTCAGGAGTGAGGGAACCGGACCTGGTTACGTAAACAGGCAGACCTCGACACGTACTTGTTTGCGGCATTGGACAATCTCCAAGAGCCACACCTGAATACATTACTAACCGGATCTCATTATGCAACACATGTCAAGGTATGGCAACGCCTCGGGCTATGCCACCTCCTCCTCCCCCCCGGGGGGGGGGGGCGCACTTTTCGTCCGGAGCCGAGGGGGGGGGGGGAGGGGGAGGGGTCTTGGGACTTAGAATATTTTCGGTCCAAGACAGTTGCAGTATAGAATAATATTTCATTTCATTTCATTTTATTTTGTCTCTCTCAGCTCAGCCTACAGTCAGTGTTGGTTGGGAACAAATTTAATTTTGTCTCCGGTATCGCTTGCATATTACATAACACTTATATAACCAACCCATGTCTGCCGTCTTGCCTCTAAAAACAAGTCAGTTACTCGCCAGCCTTCTCCCACGACGCATGGTATACGCTGCGCCTTAACACTACCAGACTTTCTGTGAGTAAAATTTCAATTTTTACATCATTCCCTCTTATTATATGACTTGGCAAAAATATATCGCTACCTGTTTGCTACAAAATTAATTTTTATTTAGCTCTACAAGCCTCCTAATATTTTCGCAGATGTGTTTAAATATTTTAACCTCATGATTAAATTTTGTTCCACACTGGTGGATTTTGAACTTAGCTGCAAAATTGAACCATGCACATCTTGTACAAATATTATTTTTTTTTTCATTTAGCTCTACCTCTTTATTAACCTAACAATAAGTTTTTTCTTGGACTTACATTTTATACTAGTCTCGCTGTTATTTTTTCTACACAGTACGTGTTAATACTCGGACAGTTCGCAGCAAACTGTTTCTAAACATAGCAACACCAGACCGCATTACCCCCACCACTACAGCCCTGTTCCCCCACTACTTCCAGCTTAGGTGCTACAATTGACTGAGTTTTTCAGTTTTATACTAACCTTACTGTGAGACACAGCTATGGCTGAAACTTTGCGAGAAAAATTATTAAGAGTAAAATTTTTGCTGGCAAAGCAAAATAATTCTGTTAGGGTGTCCAAGACTTCCACTTTGACAAAAATGAAACGCTGCCTTAGGAATAATCCAAAATTTTACTCAAGGGACACCAAGATCACTATGGATGATAAAATGTTTCAAAAACTTTTAGACGAGCTAACTTTTGCCAGTAAAATAACGCTGGTGACTCCAATTCCAGACTAAGTGTCAAGGTCACTTAGAAATTAATAAAAAAATTTATTTTCTTAACAAATATTTCCACTCCAAGTAACGGAGGTCCAGCAAAAGAACAAACTCGGATGAGTTGTTAGAAAAAAATAATTTTTTTTATTTTTTCGCATCTGACCACTTTACCCCCACCACGCGGCCTGGTACCCGGACGGCGCGGTGCTGTCCGGTCAGTCGGCGTCCGGCTCCCGCGCGGTGATGACACCACCACCGTCGGCTGTTCGCAATTTTGTTCCCAGTTGGGCTTCTGGTTTCTCCAGTGGGTAAGTGGAAATAAAACTTATTTATTTTTTTAGTTTTAAGAGTGGGGTTGCTAGGGTTCAGGTCAATGGCCTCTGAGGAATGCCTTACTTCACATTTGGTAGGTTTTTCGGTCTGGTCGCTGGGAAAATAAATTTTTCTTTGCACTTTTGTGGTTTCTCATGGATTTTCACTCCACAGCCGAATACTAGGAACCACAAGAGTGCAAAGAAAAATTTTTTTGTCTTTCCGCGTGACCTTGACCTTAATTACGTCAATGACGTCATTATGGTGACGTCAGCGGTAATGACGTCGTCATGACGTCATTTCTATTACGTCATACCTATGACGTCATAGAAATGACGTCATTGATGACGTCACCGATGACGTCATTCGTGACGTCAGTGACCTTGGTGACGTCAGCATTCCTCAGGGGTCATTGACCTGAGCCAGCAGCCCCACTTTGCCACTACTCACTTTCAATCCTTTTTTCAATCATTTGATTACTGTATCTTGTTTTTCCATTAGTTGAAATAGTATTTTATCTTCTGTTTTATTTTTTAGGGTCACAAAATGTTAACACACTCCGTTATAGTAGACTGTCTTCACTCACTGTACAATTTCGGCCTTCCTAATAAATACACGTAACTTATTTTCGTAAAAAACAAAGTGAACTTTTATTAATCCCCATAAATTTTATGGAGTATTTCCCCATTCTTAAAAAAGGGGCCATGATTAAAAACCGTGACGGATGCTCAGCACCCATTTCTGGATAAATAAACTTTCAATGGTGTTCATCATACACCATACTTTATTCAACCATTTGATTACCTTGTTTGTCCACGAGCTGAAATAGTATTTTCCCTCCTGTTTTAATTTTTAGGGTCACAAAATTTGAACACTCTTCCTTAAAGTACAGTGTCTTCACTCACTGTACAAAATTCGGCTCTCCTAATAGTTACACGTAACTTATTTTCGTAAAAAAGTAAGCCTGTTTTAATCCATGTAAATTTTATGGAGCAATTTCCCCGTTCTTTCTAATTTATTTGAAAGATTTTGGGCATGTTCCTGTTTTTCCTAGTCTTTGGAACAAACGTCTTTAACTGAAACTTTATAAATCCTATCATTCTACAATTTGTAAATCACAAAAAATATATATCTTGTGTAATTTTACAGAATACGAACACTTTGTTGGCTGCCACACTATACGTTCGAATTATTATTAATTAAATTTGAATTCTGTGGGTTTAGTTTATTCTCTTTTTAAAATCAAACTAAACACATACTCTAATGTTAACAAAAAACCTTTTCTTGAACCATAACTCATTTCTCATTGTACAGGTCTCAAGATCAAAATTTTATTTTACTATTTACTTGCATACATACGCTGGATTATAAAGTTTTGCTTTCATTTAAATGTTTATCTAAAAATCAGCTGTAATTTTTTAATAATTTGTAAGATTAAAGAAACACCCCTAGTTAATTTTGTACTCATTCGACGCAAAAAAAAAACAATTTTATTATAGTATTGCCACTTAAGCTGATTAGTATAATATAAGATCGTCTTCACTCATTGTATTCCACCTGGCTTTCTTTTTAAAATAAATCAAAACATATGTTCTAATGTACACAAAGCAGACGTTTTGTGAATCCCCATGCTATTGTTATGGAGGACGTTTTCCGTTATTCCTCATTTCCTGGTAACATTACGGACATGCCGATAGTTTTCCCTCGTGCATGGCACCGAGACCTTTAATTTGAGACCCCTGCCATCTTCCTGCGATTTGTATAACGTTCACAATTTTGCTCAAGAAATTTCGCTTACAGAATTATATATATAGATATTTGCAAAACCGTTTCCTAGTGAGTACCTATCTGCAAAGAGAATAGTCCATGTCAAATTTCAGCTCCGGAGGTCCTAAAGTAATTTCAATGTCCAGTGAGGCGGAGCCCTAAAGTGCTTAACAAACTATATTTGCAAAATCGTTTCTTAGTGAGTACCTATGGGTAAAGAGCATCGTCCATAAAATTTCAACCCCGGTGGCCCTAAAGTAATTTTGAAGTCCAGTGGGGTGGAGCCCTAAAGAGCTTAAAAAACTATATTTGCAAAACCGTTTCCTAGTGAGTACCTATGAGCAAAGAGAATCGTCCATGTCAAATTTCAGCTCCGGAGGTCGTAAAGTAAATTCAATGTCCAGTGAGGCGGAGCCCTAAAGTGCTTAAAAAACTATATTTGCAAAATCGTTTCTTATTGTGTATCTATAGGTAAAGAGAATCGTCCATCAAATTTCAACCCCGGTGGCCCTAAAGTAATTTTGAAGTCCAGTGGTATTCTGGTGGCCCTAAAGAGCTTAAAAAACTACATTTGCAAAACCTATGGACCTATGGTGCACCTATGGACAAAGAGAATCGTCCATGTCAAATTTCATCACCTGTAGGCTTTTAGTGTAATTGTGAGCTTCCGTAGGGCGGAGCCATAAAGGCAACACGAACATCAACATTAAACCTCACACCTGGTTACTTCTGTGATTATAAGCATCTGCTTGAATGAAACTTTCAAATATTTTAATTACAGCATTTCATTTTGTAAACACTAAATTTCTAAAACCTGACACTGCACCATTGTATGCCCTCTGGGTCAGAGCCCTTTGGACAGATTTGCACTAAACTTCACACAAACCATCCTTGAATAATGCTTAATAATGCCTGAAAGTTTCGTTGCAATCTGTTAAGCGGTTTCGGAGTCTATAGGCAACATATATATATATATATATATATATATAAATATATATACATACTTCCTCTTTTATAGATATAGATATCATAATATAAAAATAATTATGATAAAACATGAATGTAAAAAAAAAATTCTCACGATCATGCAGTGGTATAAAATTTCTGGCGTAGTTGTTTAATGAGAAAATTTTTGAAATAAAATATCTCCCAGAGGTTTTATTGACAAGAAGAGCGATACATTTGACCGATGGCTGTCCAATGTCCGATAAACCAAGATTGATGTGGAGCCAGCGCAGCGCTGGTCCCGCGGGCCATGGAACATCAGATAAGGCACCGACCTGCCAGGCTGTAGCAGATTGATGTGGAGCCAGCGCAGCGCTGATCCCGCGGGACATGGAACATCAGATAAGGCACCGACCTGCCAGGCTGTAGCAGATTGATGTGGAGCCAGCGCAGCGCTGATCCCGCGGGACATGGAACATCAGATAAGGCACCGACCTGCCAGGCTGTAGCAGATTGATGTGGAGCCAGCGCAGCGCTGATCCCGCGGGACATGGAACATCAGATAAGGCACCGACCTGCCAGGCTGTAGCAGATTGATGTGGAGCCAGCGCAGCGCTGATCCCGCGGGACATGGAACATCAGATAAGGCACCGACCTGCCAGGCTGTAGCGGATTGATGTGGAGCCAGCGCAGCGCTGGTCCCGCGGGACATGGAACATCAGATAAGGCACCGATCTGCCAGGCTGTAGGGGATTGATGTGGAGCCAGCGCAGCGCTGGTCCCGCGGGACATGGAACATCAGATAAGGCACCGATCTGCCAGGCTGTAGGGGATTGATGTGGAGCCAGCGCAGCGCTGGTCCCGCGGGACATGGAACATCAGATAAGGCACCGATCTGCCAGGCTGTAGCGGATTGATGTGGAGCCAGCGCAGCGCTGATCCCGCGGGACATGGAACATCAGATAAGGCACCGACCTGCCAGGCTGTAGGGGATTGATGTGGAGCCAGCGCAGCGCTGATCCCGCGGGCCATGGAACATCAGATAAAGCACCGACCTGCCAGGCTGTAGGGGATTGATGTGGAGCCAGCGCAGCGCTGATCCCGCGGGACATGGAACATCAGATAAGGCACCGACCTGCCAGGCTGTAGGGGATTGATGTGGAGCCAGCGCAGCGCTGATCCCGCGGGACATGGAACATCAGATAAGGCACCGACCTGCCAGGCTGTAGCGGATTGATGTGGAGCCAGCGCAGCGCTGATCCCGCGGGACATGGAACATCAGATAAGGCACCGACCTGCCAGGCTGTAGCAGATTGATGTGGAGCCAGCGCAGCGCTGATCCCGCGGGACATGGAACATCAGATAAGGCACCGACCTGCCAGGCTGTAGCAGATTGATGTGGAGCCAGCGCAGCGCTGATCCCGCGGGACATGGAACATCAGATAAGGCACAGATCTGCCAGGCTGTAGGGGATTGATGTGGAGCCAGCGCAGCGCTGGTCCCGCGGGCCATGGAACATCAGATAAGGCACCGATCTGCCAGGCTGTAGGGGATTGATGTGGAGCCAGCACAGCGCTGGTCCCGCGGGCCATGGAACATCAGATAAGGCACCGATCTGCCAGGCTGTAGGGGATTGATGTGGAGCCAGCGCAGCGCTGGTCCCGCGGGCCATGGAACATCAGATAAGGCACCGACCTGCCAGGCTGTAGCGGATTGATGTGGAGCCAGCGCAGCGCTGATCCCGCGGGCCATGGAACATCAGATAAGGCACCGATCTGCCAGGCTGTAGCGGATTGATGTGGAGCCAGCGCAGCGCTGGTCCCGCGGGCCATGGAACATCAGATAAGGCACCGATCTGCCAGGCTGTAGCGGATTGATGTGGAGCCAGCGCAGCGCTGGTCCCGCGGGCCATGGAACATCAGATAAGGCACCGATCTGCCAGGCTGTAGCGAATTGATGTGGAGCCAGCACAGCGCTGATCCCGCGGGCCATGGAACATCAGATAAGGCACCGATCTGCCAGGCTGTAGCGGATTGATGTGGAGCCAGCGCAGCGCTGATCCCGCGGGACATGGAACATCAGATAAGGCACCGACCTGCCAGGCTGTAGGGGATTGATGTGGAGCCAGCACAGCGCTGGTCCCGCGGGCCATGGAACATCAGATAAGGCACCGACCTGCCAGGCTGTAGCGGATTGATGTGGAGCCAGCGCAGCGCTGATCCCGCGGGACATGGAACATCAGATAAGGCACCGACCTGCCAGGCTGTAGGGGATTGATGTGGAGCCAGCACAGCGCTGATCCCGCGGGCCATGGAACATCAGATAAGGCACCGATCTGCCAGGCTGTAGCAGATTGATGTGGAGCCAGCACAGCGCTGGTCCCGCGGGCCATGGAACATCAGATAAGGCACCGACCTGCCAGGCTGTAGCGGATTGATGTGGAGCTAGCGCAGCGCTGATCCCGCGGGCCATGGAACATCAGATAAGGCACCGACCTGCCAGGCTGTAGCGGATTGATGTGGAGCCAGCACAGCGCTGGTCCCGCGGGCCATGGAACATCAGATAAGGCACCGACCTGCCAGGCTGTAGCGGATTGATGTGGAGCTAGCGCAGCGCTGATCCCGCGGGACATGGAACATCAGATAAGGCACCGACCTGCCAGGCTGTAGCGGATTGATGTGGAGCCAGCACAGCGCTGGTCCCGCGGGCCATGGAACATCAGATAAGGCACCGACCTGCCAGGCTGTAGCAGATTGATGTGGAGCCAGCACAGCGCTGGTCCCGCGGGCCATGGAACATCAGATAAGGCACCGACCTGCCAGGCTGTAGCGGATTGATGTGGAGCTAGCGCAGCGCTGATCCCGCGGGACATGGAACATCAGATAAGGCACCGACCTGCCAGGCTGTAGCGGATTGATGTGGAGCCAGCGCAGCGCTGATCCCGCGGGACATGGAACATCAGATAAGGCACCGATCTGCCAGGCTGTAGCAGATTGATGTGGAGCCAGCACAGCGCTGGTCCCGCGGGACATGGAACATCAGATAAGGCACCGACCTGCCAGGCTGTAGGGGATTGATGTGGAGCCAGCACAGCGCTGATCCCGCGGGCCATGGAACATCAGATAAGGCACCGATCTGCCAGGCTGTAGGGGATTGATGTGGAGCCAGCGCAGCGCTGATCCCGAGGGACATGGACTATCAGATAAGGCACCGACCTGCCAGGCTGTAGGGGATTGATGTGGAGCCAGCGCAGCGCTGATCCCGCGGGCCATGGAACATCAGATAAGGCACCGATCTGCCAGGCTGTAGCGGATTGATGTGGAGCCAGCGCAGCGCTGGTCCCGCGGGACATGGAACATCAGATAAGGCACCGATCTGCCAGGCTGTAGGGGATTGATGTGGAGCCAGCGCAGCGCTGATCCCGCGGGACATGGAACATCAGATAAGGCACCGACCTGCCAGGCTGTAGGGGATTGATGTGGAGCCAGCGCAGCGCTGATCCCGCGGGACATGGAACATCAGATAAGGCACCGACCTGCCAGGCTGTAGCGGATTGATGTGGAGCCAGCGCAGCGCTGATCCCGCGGGACATGGAACATCAGATAAGGCACCGACCTGCCAGGCTGTAGGGGATTGATGTGGAGCCAGCGCAGCGCTGATCCCGCGGGACATGGAACATCAGATAAGGCACCGATCTGCCAGGCTGTAGCGGATTGATGTGGAGCCAGCGCAGCGCTGGTCCCGCGGGACATGGAACATCAGATAAGGCACCGATCTGCCAGGCTGTAGGGGATTGATGTGGAGCCAGCGCAGCGCTGATCCCGCGGGCCATGGAACATCAGATAAGGCACCGATCTGCCAGGCTGTAGGGGATTGATGTGGAGCCAGCGCAGCGCTGATCCCGCGGGACATGGAACATCAGATAAGGCACCGACCTGCCAGGCTGTAGGGGATTGATGTGGAGCCAGCGCAGCGCTGATCCCGCGGGACATGGAACATCAGATAAGGCACCAACCTGCCAGGCTGTAGCGGATTGATGTGGGGCCAGCGCAGCGCTGATCCCGCGGGACATGGAACATCAGATAAGGCACCGACCTGCCAGGCTGTAGGGGATTGATGTGGAGCCAGCGCAGCGCTGATCCCGCGGGACATGGAACATCAGATAAGGCACCGACCTACCAGGCTGTAGCGGATTGATGTGGAGCCAGAGCAGCGCTGATCCCGCGGGCCATGGAACATAAGATAAGGCACCGACCTGCCAGGCTGTAGCGGATTGATGTGGAGCCAGCGCAGCGCTGGTCCCGCGGGCCATGGAACATCAGATAAGGCACCGATCTGCCAGGCTGTAGGGGATTGATGTGGAGCCAGTGCCTCGCTGGTCCCGCGGGCCATGAAACATCAGATAAGGCACCGATCTGCCAGGCTGTAGCGGATTGATGTGGAGCCAGCGCAGCGCTGATCCCGCGGGCCATGGAACATCAGATAAGGCACCGACCTGCCAGGCTGTAGCGGATTGATGTGGAGCCAGCGCAGCGCTGATCCCGCGGGCCATGAAACATCAGATAAGGCACCGATCTGCCAGGCTGTAGCGGATTGATGTGGAGCCAGCGCAGCGCTGGTCCCGCGGGCCATGGAACATCAGATAAGGCACCGATCTGCCAGGCTGTAGCGGATTGATGTGGAGCCAGCGCAGCGCTGGTCCCGCGGGACATGGAACATCAGATAAGGCACCGATCTGCCAGGCTGTAGGGGATTGATGTGGAGCCAGCGCAGCGCTGGTCCCACGGGCCATGGAGCATCAGATAAGGCACCGACCTGCCAGGCTGTAGCGGATTGATGTGGAGCCAGCGCAGCGCTGGTCCCGCGGGACATGGAACATCAGATAAGGCACCGATCTGCCAGGCTGTAGCGGATTGATGTGGAGCCAGCGCAGCGCTAGTCCCGCGGGACATGGAACATCAGATAAGGCACCGACCTGCCAAGCTGTAGGGGATTGATGTGGAGCCAGCGCAGCGCTGGTCCCGCGGGCCATGGAACATCAGATAAGGCACCGACCTGCCAGGCTGTAGCGGATTGATGTGGAGCCAGCGCAGCGCTGGTCCCGCGGGACATGGAACATCAGATAAGGCACCGACCTGCCAGGCTGTAGCGGATTGATGTGGAGCCAGCGCAGCGCTGGTCCCGCGGGACATGGAACATCAGATAAGGCACCGATCTGCCAGGCTGTAGCGGATTGATGTGGAGCCAGCGCAGCGCTGGTCCCGCGGGACATGGAACATCAGATAAGGCACCGATCTGCCAGGCTGTAGGGGATTGATGTGGAGCCAGCGCAGCGCTGGTCCCGCGGGCCATGGAACATCAGATAAGGCACCGACCTGCCAGGCTGTAGCGGATTGATGTGGAGCCAGCGCAGCGCTGGTCCCGCGGGACATGGAACATCAGATAAGGCACCGACCTGCCAGGCTGTAGCGGATTGATGTGGAGCCAGCGCAGCGCTGGTCCCGCGGGACATGGAACATCAGAAAAGGCACCGATCTGCCAGGCTGTAGCGGATTGATGTGGAGCCAGCGCAGCGCTGGTCCCGCGGGACATGGAACATCAGATAAGGCACCGATCTGCCAGGCTGTAGCGGATTGATGTGGAGCCAGCGCAGCGCTGGTCCCGCGGGACATGGAACATCAGATAAGGCACCGATCTGCCAGGCTGTAGCGGATTGATGTGGAACCAGCGCAGCGCTGGTCCCGCGGGACATGGAACATCAGATAAGGCACCGATCTGCCAGGCTGTAGCGGATTGATGTGGAGCCAGCGCAGCGCTGGTCCCGCGGGACATGGAACATCAGATAAGGCACCGACCTGCCAGGCTGTAGCGGATTGATGTGGAGCCAGCGCAGCGCTGGTCCCGCGGGACATGGAACATCAGATAAGGCACCGACCTGCCAGGCTGTAGCGGATTGATGTGGAGCCAGCGCAGCGCTGGTCCCGCGGGACATGGAACATCAGATAAGGCACCGATCTGCCAGGCTGTAGCGGATTGATGTGGAGCCAGCGCAGCGCTGGTCCCGCGGGACATGGAACATCAGATAAGGCACCGATCTGCCAGGCTGTAGCGGATTGATGTGGAGCCAGCGCAGCGCTGGTCCCGCGGGACATGGAACATCAGATAAGGCACCGATCTGCCAGGCTGTAGCGGATTGATGTGGAGCCAGCGCAGCGCTGGTCCCGCGGGACATGGAACATCAGATAAGGCACCGATCTGCCAGGCTGTAGCGGATTGATGTGGAGCCAGCGCAGCGCTGGTCCCGCGGGACATGGAACATCAGATAAGGCACCGATCTGCCAGGCTGTAGCGGATTGATGTGGAGCCAGCGCAGCGCTGGTCCCGCGGGACATGGAACATCAGATAAGGCACCGATCTGCCAGGCTGTAGCGGATTGATGTGGAGCCAGCGCAGCGCTGGTCCCGCGGGACATGGAACATCAGATAAGGCACCGATCTGCCAGGCTGTAGCGGATTGATGTGGAGCCAGCGCAGCGCTGGTCCCGCGGGACATGGAACATCAGATAAGGCACCGATCTGCCAGGCTGTAGCGGATTGATGTGGAACCAGCGCAGCGCTGGTCCCGCGGGACATGGAACATCAGATAAGGCACCGACCTGCCAGGCTGTAGCGGATTGATGTGGAGCCAGCGCAGCGCTGGTCCCGCGGGCCATGGAACATCAGATAAGGCACCGACCTGCCAGGCTGTAGCGGATTGATGTGGAGCCAGCGCAGCGCTGGTCCCGCGGGCCATGGAACATCAGATAAGGCACCGACCTGCCAGGCTGTAGCGGATTGATGTGGAGCCAGCGCAGCGCTGGTCCCGCGGGCCATGGAACATCAGATAAGGCACCGATCTGCCAGGCTGTAGCGGATTGATGTGGAGCCAGCGCAGCGCTGATCCCGCGGGCCATGGAACATCAGATAAGGCACCGACCTGCCAGGCTGTAGCGGATTGATGTGGAGCCAGCGCAGCGCTGATCCCGCGGGCCATGGAACATCAGATAAGGCACCGACCTGCCAGGCTGTAGCGGATTGATGTGGAGCCAGCGCAGCGCTGGTCCCGCGGGCCATGGAACATCAGATAAGGCACCGACCTGCCAGGCTGTAGCGGATTGATGTGGAACCAGCGCAGCGCTGGTCCCGCGGGCCATGGAACATCAGATAAGGCACCGACCTGCCAGGCTGTAGCGGATTGATGTGGAGCCAGCGCAGCGCTGATCCCGCGGGCCATGGAACATCAGATAAGGCACCGACCTGCCAGGCTGTAGCGGATTGATGTGGAGCCAGCGCAGCGCTGGTCCCGCGGGCCATGGAACATCAGATAAGGCACCGACCTGCCAGGCTGTAGCGGATTGATGTGGAACCAGCGCAGCGCTGGTCCCGCGGGCCATGGAACATCAGATAAGGCACCGATCTGCCAGGCTGTAGCTAATTGATTTTGTGTTATTATTCTTTCTATAGTGTTTCTTAAGTTGTGGCCAATGTGGACTTGAAAAGTAGTGAACAACTAGGTTATGCTATATTAGGGAAGTGCTACAAATTTCAGGTGTTTGTTTCTTTTTGATTGAAATTAGTCAAATACTTTATTCCGCTTACATAATAATCAGTTTTGTTTACACTTGGTCATCTGTTAACTATATTTTTATGGTGACCAAAGTCAATAGCCTGATCAAAGACCATAATCAAAAGTGGTTTGAAGATTTAACAACAATAGTATATTTCGTCACTAGTCCGGAAAGTGGTCGTCATCAGTGCAAGATTGAGTTTCAAGTACGGGGGGTTCGCCTCAAGCACCGGTATACCACTTCCTGACGAGTTACGAAGAGTAATTTTCTTTATACCACTATTAATAAATATACATTTTGGATAAAAGTTAATAAAATTTGATCTATATACCCAATCTTACAAAAAATATTCACATAACCATATTTTACTATACTTATTATATTATTATAATTTGTACTCAATGTTTAATGTTCCTGAGTTTATAAATTCCATAATGAATTATTTACAAATTAATGAGATGAGGCATTATTACGAAATACTCTCTTGAGAAGGCAAACATTAAGACGAAGATTGAGACGCCATTTATCAGAGGCAAAATATAACCGATAAAAATTTTAATTAAACATTCCAAAAGAAGCCATGAAAATAGCTGTACGACCTTTCAACAATTGTTCTCCCATTTATTCACCAAAAGGTTTTCTAGTTCTTAACAATAAGTACTAATAAATTAAAAGAGGATTCAAACATATTAGTTTAATTAAACATTTAAACATAGTACCATATTCATTTCTCGATCAACTTTTTTACCTCAATTAAGTTGGTGGTTAGTTTTTGTTAATAACTCAAGAGCAAAAAAAAAAATAGTTTAAAGTTTAGAAAAATAATCAATGTTTTTAAAAAGAGCAGTTTTTATACATTGGTCATTTTATTTGTAAACCAATTACTGTAAAAAAATTAAGCTACTTTTGGTAAGAATAACCTAAGTGCACAATTATGTTTCAGGTGAACTAACGTACTCAGTTCTCCATGTTCTCAGTTGAACAATTTATGGTTTTACAAACTAGTTTTTAGGCAAATCGATCGATGTAAATAAATTAAACGTATTTAAATTCATCTTTGCGCCCCAAATTATATATAAAAGATATTTTTTATAATTTTTTTCTCATCTTTAGGCAATAAGTGTAAATTTTTCTGCACTATTCCATATACAAAAAGAAACTGAAAAATTCTGAAGGATGTAAATTTGAAAATACCGTCTCTGTATTACTTTAGCCAAAAATAGATCACCATGATTGGCGGCTGCTCATGTAGTTAGAATAATACAGTCTATTATATCGGTTGGCTCTGCAAATTAACCTAGGAAAACTCATAAGCTCAACCCTTACACCCAGATAGTTTTTTTTTTTTTTTTTTTTTTTTTTTTTTGAGGGAGAGGCGGAAAAATGCATTACGCACACAGGTGGCCAGCCTGTAGTGTGGGGCTCCCCTAAAAACGAGTTTACCCACTAAAAAACCTCCTCTACTCTTTAGGAATCTAACCTGGAATTGTTTGTCACATTACGTCAGGCTAGGCCTAAATTTGGCTTACGCCCGTGGGGCTCGCTCCTTATCCAGCCGCTCAATCAAGGGATCTGGGCCACTTCGCGGTCCAGATCGGTTTTCTTTTCCAGGAGGATGCCCCGGACGAACTGTGACAAACAATCCCAGTTGCCCTCATCCTCCAAAATCTTTTGGCAGACCGAGTCCACCGAAAATGCACCAAAGATTTGTGTGGCCTCCAGGCGGGGCCCTTCCCAACGGGGACAGCGGAAGAATGTGTGTTCCGCATCGTCGGGAACACCCGGGCAATAAATGCAGTCCGGTGAACCGGTCTTTCCCATCCGGTTCAGGTACGACCGAAAATAGCCGTGACCTGTCAAAAATTGGGTCAGGTAGTAGTCCACCTCCCCATGCCGCCGTTCCAACCATGGTTGGACCTGCTTGATAAGTCGCGCAGTCCATCGTCCTCGGGTGTCGTGCTCCCAGCTGTGTTGCCACTGCTGGAAGGTTCGGGGGCGCTCTTCTGTTCTTGCCGTGTCCTTGCCGATCTCGCCTTGTCTCTGATAAATCGCTTTCCTCTCCCCTGCCAAGAGCTTGACAGGGATGACTCCGGCGACCACCAGGACGGCAGGCTCGGACACTGTCCGGTAGGCGGAACACACCCGGAGCGCAGCTTGACGCTGAACCCGGGCGAGTCGCAACCTGTAGCACTCCTTATCTAGAGCGCCTGCCCACACCTCTGCCCCGTAAAGAAGCACGGACTGGACCGCGGACATCAACAGACGTCTTCTGCTGGATCGGGGACCCCCGACATTGGCCATCAGCCTACTAAGGTAAGTCACTACCTTAGCGGCCTTGTCCGCCGTACGGAAGATCTGATCCCTCCAGCTTAACTTGGTGTCCACCATAACCCCGAGGTATTTGGTGGCACGAGTTGATGTGACCACCTCCCTTCCCACTCGAAACGGGACGACGGTGTCGATCCTCTTCTTCGTAAGAATCACGATCTCCGTCTTACTGAGAGCAAGTGAGAGACCGTGATCGGACATCCAGTTGTTGACCACCCGCATAACTCGGTTCAACTTCAGTTGGGCCAGCTCAACGTTGCGTGCAGCAATGAGAGCTGCGACGTCATCGGCGTACCCAACCAAAGTGGTTTCCTCAGGCATCTCGGACCTCAGGAGGCTGTCATAGGCAACGTTCCAGAGATCCGGGCCGAGTATTGAACCTTGTGCGGCACCAGAAGTGACTTCCATCGTCCGCGTTCCGTCCCTCGTGTCATAAATCAGGCTTCGAGGGCGTAGATAATCCTCGATGAGCCGCAACAGATATGCAGGAATACGAAAGGTGTTGCGAAGCGCATCCAACATATCGACCCACCTCGCCGAGTTGAAGGCATTCTTGACATCAAGCGTAACAAGAAGCACTACTCGGCGGGAGAAATGGTTGTGGCTCTCGGCTCTCTCCACAGCTCTCTGAACTTCGGTGACAGCGTCGATCGTTGACCGTCCCTTTCTGAAGCCGTACTGACAGGGGCATAAGTCCCCGGCAGCTTCCACGGCAGAAGTCAGGCGGGAACGGATCAGCTTCTCGAACAGCTTCCCAGCCGTGTCCAACATGCAGAGAGGCCTGTGGGACGACGGTAGCTCGGGATCACCTTTGCCCTTGCTGATAAGTACAAGCCTGGCTGTTTTCCAGGGAGCCGGAAACACCCCTTCTACCAAACAGGCATTGTACATTCTCAACAACAAGTCAGAGTTGATTGAAAATACTTTTCTTAAAGCCTCACTGGGAATCCCATCCGGGCCAGGAGCCTTGTTGCTCTTCAGGGAGAGAACGGAGGTTTCCAGCTCCTCGAAAGTGAAAAGTGGAACGTCCTCTACCCGTCCGAAGTCAACCGGCGGTCGCTGTGGATGTTCAGGAAACAACGCAGCGACGATCCTCCCCATGGTGGCGCCCTCCATGATGGAAGGTGGAGAGTGGGCGCCGAGTTTCTGTGTTACAAGTTTGTAACCCAGGCCCCACGGGTCGGAATCAACGTCGTCACGAAGTCTCCTCCAGCTATTCGCCTTGCTCCTGTTGATCGCCTGGCGGAGAGATTTTCTCGCAGCTTTATAGGCCTCCGACTTACGAACTCTGTCTGCGGGAATTCTCGCTCTTGTGGCGGCTCGTCTAGTTCTTAAACATGTTCTTCTGAGTTCCGCAATCTCTTCAGTCCACCAGTAAACGGGTTGTTTGTCGCGTCGGGGTTTCCTTCGCGGCATAGACTGGTCGCAGGCCGAGACGATAAGTTCCATCGTGGATGTTACTAGTGCCTCGGCTCCAGCCTCACCAGGATTCCCCTGCGCTCCCCGAGAGATGACTTCGGTGAACTTGACCACGTCCAGTTTGTTGGTGTTCCACCGGCGTGGCCCTTCCCGAGATGCGGAAACTCGACGATTTGCCTGATCATGCAGGTCAAACACGATGTATTGGTGGTCGCTACCCGTGTAGTCCTCGACAACCCTCCAGCCAGAGATCCTCGGAAGGAGCGACTCAGACGCAAAGGTGACGTCAGGGATCGTGCCTCTCTGCCCGGGGCGCCGAAAAGTAGGTGTGTCGCCCTGGTTGAGGACGACAAGACCGGCCCTGGCGATGAAATCCAGGATGTATTTCCCCCGGGAGCTGGTAGAGGGCATTCCCCACTCGACGGCCCTGGCGTTGAAATCGCCACCAACGACGACATACCCGGTGGTGCCGAGAACGCACTCCTCTAGGCTATCTATCTTGTCGCGAAAGTCCTGGACGGCCTCGTTGGGTGTGAGGTAGCAACTGAAGATAGTCACGTCCCTACACCGAACCCAGACGAATCCTCGGCCGCGCCCGTGACTCCGCACCAAGACATCCTGTGTATTACGCGCCCAAAATGCAGCAGTACCGAGGCTGTCGGAGATCCAAATGTTTGGGTCTCTGTCCCGATACTGTTCGAGATTACTGTTTGAGATTAATATTGAGATACACCCAGATAGTGTGGTAGCTTAGTTTAAGTGTTACGCCCTACCTAAGGTTAAGTCTATTTGTCATATTTTCAAACCAACGTGACCGCTTTACCATGTCTTATTACTATAACTTTTATTTCATTTTTAAGTAAACGTATTTTTATAATTCGCAATACTCTGCAACAATAAATTACAATATTGCTAAAACTTGCGAGTATCACTTTTTTAGCAGTACTACTTATTTTTTAGGTTTTAAATTTACCATGACTGATAAAACTTTTCGAAGACTGCAATTGACTGCAAGTATCTTAAACATGTTTGGAAAAGAATTTTATGTGTAACGAAACATTTGATGTATCATTTTACTTTGTTACAAATCAAGATCAGCTAGTGCTTTGGTAAAAACTCAGTATGCAATCGGTGCATAATCTTGCTAAATTACTTCCTATTTCCAATTTATTTTCAGAATTAGCTCAATATCGGCGGCCCCTTGATCTAATGATCCTAATTTGACATTGTTCATTTGCAATAAGTTGACACCACCAATTATCTATTTATTATCCACGTCAAACACCATTTGCATTATTATTAAATAAGATAAGTTACGATGTTAATTAATTAAACTTGATAAAACTGCATCAGATTTTCAGATAGTTTATTCAATAGGTCGATTATTGAAGAAAAGTAATCTACTATATATTAGTAGATAATTTACCACTCACCCACGTATCAGAGAATCTCAATATAGGGTATATAGAAGGTTGAAATTTTGAAGAGACGTTCCTCTTTGTTACAAATGCTCACTAAGAAACTATTATGCAAAATTCTTTCAGGTCTCCACTCCAGAGAACTCCTAAGTTGCTATCTAATGCTATTCTTATAGCAAATTTATAATACAAATCGAGGAAACAACGAATCTGAAAAACTGCACGACCTATGATATTGAAATTTGGCATCAACGTTCGTCTTTGCTCATAGTAGCTTACTAAGAAACGGTTTTGCAAATTTCCGTAAAGGGTTCCACCATACAAGATCTCATCATGGTTGGAACTCAAGAGTATTTCCAAACTTCGCTGTTAGATTTTACAATAATAGGCTAATACCTCAGGTCACAACAAAAGGAAATCGGGGTTTTAATGTTCCTGAAGAATTGTCAAAACTTCTACTTTCCTGAAGGAAATTCCTTTCTTTTCATCCAATGGTTTTTTTTACTGCTGACTTTTTCTTTTTTACTTTTTTTTGTTTGGGGGGTTGTGGGGAAGACCGTCATCAATTTTCTTTTCGTGAGTTTAAAAATTAAGAAACAAACACTTGTTTTCTCAGGCTCTGCCAATTCCCTTTTTCTAGGTCAACTTCGAAGCTGTTAATGCTAATAATAAGTGCAATAAATATCAAGCAATCAACTGATACCGTTAACTTCCAGTCAAACGTAATACAGTGTATTTTAATCGATTTTATACATTTTTTGATTAATTTGTAATGATATAAGTCTTTAGACTCGCCTACGGCTCGATGGGGGCTCCGCCCCCATGCCCCCTGATTGGTTTCACCTAACTCGTTAATGATTCTGAAAGTCTGTAGCACTGGTGCTCCGTCCCTCTCCCCACTAAGGTTTCCCCGATTTCTTTAAGTCTCAGACATTAAACAAAATACCGATCAAACCTCAAAATTGGTTTTATGGCTGGCTGTAGATTACCCAAAATGTAAAATTTTCAGTTATTTTTATTTTAAATACTTCTTCCTTAAGACATCGGTGTTAAATTCCATTTTAAATGAAATAAAGAAGTTTAAAATGGTTCAGACGCTCCGCCTCCCCCCCCCTCAATAAAAATTTTTAATATTAGCAAGAAGATTTATTGGTGAGGAGGGGTATTAATAATTCCGAAATAGGGCAAAACTGCATAGGACCGAACTGGTAGAGCGTCTAAAATAGAATATAATCATTTAAAAACATAGATCAAAGTTGCAGTATATTTGGCAGAATAAAGTAATTTACGAACTTTTTACATGAAATAATTTTTATAATTTCATGTTTTTTAACAATTTTTTAGGATTTAAGTTTTATTGAAATTGAATAATGCCTGCTACCATAGTAATCACTTGATGGTTCTATAATATGTACTTAGTTTCCGCCATCTGTGTGCCATAATAGTAAATAAAAGACATTAAAATAGCGAAATTTTTGTGAAAGAATTGAGAAATACTGGAAGTACACCCCTTTTAAGGGTAAAGGGGGTAAGATACGCCAAAATGTCATCGGACCAAACTTGTGGCGGGTCTGTAATAGAATATTATAATGGCAAAACATATATCGATATGGCAGTATATTCCCCAGGTTAATGTGAATTACAAACACTTTACATGAAAAATGTCAACAATTTCTATGTTTTTACAATTCTTTAGGGCAAACATTTTATTGGAATTAACGAAATAGATGCTACTGTCGTAAGACCTAGTCGAGGTTATAATATGTACTGAGTTTCAAGCACCTATGTGCCATAATAGTAAATAAAAGATAAATAAAAAGCGAAATTTTTGAAAGGAATTAAAAGTTTTTAAAGTACACTCCTTTTTAAGGGTGAAGGAGGTAAGATACGCCAAAATGGTACTAGATTTAACTTGTAGATCGTCTAAAATAAAACATAGAAAAGTCAAAACATATAACGATATTGAAATATTTTTGGCAGATTAAAGTAAATTACAAACATTCTACATGAAAAAACGTTAAGGACTTCGTGTTTTTTATATTTTTTTGCCTAAACTTTGATTGAAATAGGCAAATAGCTACTACTATAGAAAGAAATGGTTGAGGTCATAATATATATAGAATTTCATGCGTCTATTATACATAATAGTAAATAAAAAATCTTAAAATATTGCAATTTTGGGGAAAATATTTCTAAATTTTGAAATTACGCCCCTTTTTAAGGGTGAAGGCGGTGAGATACGGCAAAACTTCACAGGACCGAACTTGTAGAGCGTCTATAATAGAATATAGTAACGGCATGACGTATATCGATATAGCAGTATATTCACCAGGTTAAAGTGAATTACAATCACTTCACACGAAAAAAGGTTAAGAATGTTGTGTTTTACAATTGTTTTTGTCTAAACTTCGACTGAAATTGGCAAATAGCTACTACTATAAAAAGAACCTGTTGAGGACATATTATAAATAAAAATTCATGCGTATATAATACATAATAGTAAATGAAAAAAATCATAATAGCGCAATTTTTGCGAAAAAATTTAGAAATTTTGAAAGTACGCCCCTTTTTAAGGGTGAAGGGGGTGAGATACGGCTAAATTTCACAGAACCAAACTTGTAGAGCATCAAATTCCCAACTAACGATTTTCCCTCAGATTTGAGGTAGGACCTCTCGTTTAAAAGTTACAGCGAAAATAGTAAAACCTTACATTTCGGGGTTACCGGTTTCCACCCTTCGTTATTTTTTTGAGGGGGTTGAAATGAAAAATTGTCGGTTTTCAGACTTTTCTTGGAGGTGACAGATTTTAAGCCACCCGTATGCCAAAAATCGCGTTTCTAGCTCACCCGCAAATTGTGTAGAATTTGTATAGATAAGTGAGTGAGTGAGTGAGTTCCACATGGGGCTGTATATTTATAGGACTCGCCTACGGCTCGATGGGGGCTCCGCCCCCATGCCCCTTGATGGTATCCTTGAATTGGTTAAAATAAAAAATGTTTTAAATTAAATATAGCGTGTAAATAGAGAGGTAGTTTTATTGAAGCTCTTAAATTTATAATAGAGGTGATTGATTAGTTTTAATTGTCGTTTCCGATTATAGCGTAGGCCAACATCAGAGGAAACTGTAGATAATGAACACGAAGCGGCAACCCCTCAACAAAAGAAAACGTAAAGAGTATTGTCCAGGGCTTCTAAGAGTAATCAAGCGGTTAACAAATTTTTATAACAATTGTAAAATTTTAAAAGTACGTTCATTTTTAAGGGTGAAGGGGGTGAGATACGGACAAATGTTACAGGACTAAAGCTGTAAGGCATCTTAATTAGAATACATTACTGGAAAAACATATTTCGATATAGTAGTATATTTACCAGTCTAAACTGAATTACAAGCACTATACATGAGAAAATGTTGAGTTTCATGTTTTTACGATTTTTTAGGACTAAAATTAGATTGAAATTGGCCAATCGTTACTACTATAGTAAGATATGGATGAGGTCATATGTATTAAATTTCACGCATTGATGTGCCAAAATAGTAAATAAAATATATTAAAATAACTATTTTCTTCAAAGAATTGTTAAATTTCAAAATACGTTTCTTTTTAACTGTGAACGGGTTGAGATACGGACAAATGTCAAAGGACCAAACTTGTAGAGCATCTAAAATAGAATACAATACTCGAAAAACATTCATAGATATAGCGGTATATTTACCAGGTATTGTATTGACGCAGGTGCTTTGCACTGCAGAACATCTTTTATTTATTTTATTATTATTATTTTTAAGATGGTAGCTGGTTATGACAGCCATACGATGTAAGTATATATATTTTCCAGGTTAAAGTAAATTACAAACAAACACTATACATGAAAAAATGATAAGGATTTCGTGTTTTACGATTTTTTGGACTAAACTTAGGTTGAAATTGGTTAATGAATGCAACTATAGGTAGACATATATTAGGGCATAATATGTACGAAATTTCATGCATCGATGTGCCATAATAGTAAATGAAAAATATTAAAATAGTGCAATTTTTTGTGAGTTTTGAAATTTTTTGAGTACGTCACTTTTTAAGGGTGAAGGGGATGAGATACAATAAAATATCAAAGGACCAAACTTGTAGAGCATCTACAATAGAATTCAATACTGGTAAAACATGTATCGATATAGCAGTATATTTACCAGGTAAAAGTAAATTACAAACACAATACATGAAAAAATGTTAAGGATTTCGTTTGTTTACGATTTTTTTTTACAAAAGTTAGGTTTAAATTGTTGAATGAATGCTACTGTAGTTAGATCTATATTAGGGAAAAATATGAACAAAACTTCACTCATCGATGTGCCATAATAGTAAAGGAAAAATATTAAAATAGTGCAATTTTTGTTGATGAATTTTGAAATTTTGGAAGTACGCCCCTTTTTAAGGGTGAAGGGGATGAGATACGGTAAAATGTCATAGGACCTAACTTGTAGGGCGTTTAATTCCAAACTAACGATTTTGTCTCAGATTCAAGATAGGACCACTCGTTCAAAAGTTACAGCGAAAATAGTAAAACCTTACATTTCCGGTTTACCGGTTTCCACCCTTCGTTATTTTTTTGGGGGGGGGGTTGAAATGAAAAATTGTCGGTTTTCATACTTTTCCCGGGGGTATCAGACCCTCAGCCACCCGCATGCCAAAAATCACGTTTCCAGCTCACCCCCAAGTGGTCTATAATTTGTATGGATGAGTGAGTGAGTTCCACATGGGGCTGTATATATTATGGATACTAATATATTTAATACGCTAATCGGTTTTTTATATAGAGTTTCATAATTTTCATCTGATTTTCTACAATTTTCATCCGATTTTCTAGTTTTTGGTGTTTATAGAGCATGGTCTGTAGTTTTTTTTTTCACAAAAAATTGACGAAAATCGGGCATAAAATAAGAGAGCCATACACGAATCAAATAAAAGATTTCGTATAACAATTATTACATTGGGATTTTGTTGAGCATTTTAAACATCTGTTAATGTAAATAAGTGTAGTTTTTTGTGATTACTAGTGAAATTCACAATATTGGATTGGTTGGATGTCGTTGATCTATAAACTAAATGTAACTTTTGTATTGTATAAAAATAAATTTCTGAAAAAAGTCATTACTATAAAATTTTACATAAAACAATTACATCTGTATTAAAAGTAATAAAAACAATGATGTAAAAAATTATACGTCTACATTTAAGTATGAATGGGATAAAATAATAATTTTTAACATAAAGATCGTCAAAATCGCTAAGCAAATGAATTTTAGAATTGCCTTCAAGTGTATGCGTTGCAATACATAATTGACTCTAGTAAGACACTCAACCCGGGCCAACTTGGATCGTAACGGGCCATTACCCCAGCAACAATTAACACTCCCCCTCCCCCACCTCAATCTCAACCTCTCTCCCCCCACCCCTCCCCCTGGCCACTCCCCTCACCACCCTTTACCTTGCCTACGAGTACTAATCACCCCACAAGCATGAATGTGACTCTCTTGTGTTTTCAAGTGTAATTACAGAGATTAGCTTACACTTCGTTGTTGTTTTTTTTTAAAGAGAATGGCGCCCTCTTTTTTGCTTACTTACCTGTCTGGCATCTAAAAAGACTATATGATAAGAACGTTTTAAGGTTATAAGTTTATGGTTTTTTATGGTGGCCTTCTTTGTGTAAGTTAAACGTATAGTATAATATAATCCAAATACATTACAGACGTGGATAGAGCGCTTTAGACGGATTTACGGGCTAAGCTACTACATGGGGATGAAGGTGATAAAACCGACAGGCAAAATTTTTTTTCGAAAAATACAAATTAAAATTCAAGTTCTGAAGTCGGCTGTGCTGACTACGTACTGCGTCATCGACTAACCACCATGTCATCGACAAAAAATTAAGTCATCGACTAACCAATATGTCATCGATTATTGCCACTAAGTCATCGACTAACCACCACGTCATCGACAAAAAATTAAGTCATCGACTAACCAATATGTCATCGATTATTGCCACTAAGTCATCGACTAACCACCACGTCATCGACAAAAAACTAAGTCGTCGACTAACCAACATATCATCGATTATTGCGTATCTCTTGAATAAATGCATTTTCTTAATATTTGTGCTAATTATATTCATTAGTGATTTAAGATTTATTTTATCTAGTTCACTTTATCACATGCTAAGACGCGGATGCCACTATGGCGTATTTTAAAGGCTCTATCATCAATGCTATATTATTAATTATGAATTAGTGTGATGCATTGTGAAGTTTTTTTTACTGTATAAACCATCTTATTCTTTAGTCGTCATTCATTAATAGTCAAACAACCAATGGAAGCTAGGTCCAATTTTGAACCTCTATGAATCTACTAAAATTTTTCGGGTCCAAAACCAGCCACTGTCATTGCAGCTACCCAACCACTATTCATTTGGTATTATATTTATTCGATAATTTATCGATTTTTAGGCGATACATTTTAGACGGTGAATGAACCTTCATAAATACATGTTTGCATACGGCATACGAGTGCTGATGGCACAAGTCCGGTAGCATTCGCAAAGGCAGATATGTGGTCTCGTTTCCGAAGGCCGTAGATATATCGCACAGCGGTATTCTGTAGCCTTTGGATTCTGCACATTTCTTCATTTGATGTGCCATTTCCGTATGCAGGGAGGCAAAAGTAAAGCACTAAAAGAACAATAGACTGAACCAGCTCCAATTTGGCTGCCTCAGGTAGAATTGACCGGCATCTGTAAAGTCTACCCAAAGCCAGCTGAGAAACGTGAGTGATGTGTTCAGTGAAAGCATTGACTTTAGAGTGGCGTTCAATAGTCAATGGTGAAAGTCAGACCACTGTCAAGAATGACGCCCAAAGTCTTAGCAGTGTTGCTCACCCTCAAGTCTATGTCATCAAGTTTAACTTGCACGTCTCCATCAAGTATTCTTTGGAGAATAGTGGGCGGGGCAATGTGGAGAACTGTGCATTTATCAATATTCAACTTGAGACCATGTTTGATAGACCACTCACTAATAGCTGCCAAATCAGAGTTCACTCTTCTAATCGCTTGGTCCATTGAATTTATGTCGTAAGATATGTGCAACTGACAATCATCAGCATAGGCGTGCACATTGGAGAAGCAATGAAACTGGTATAATTTTGCAGCCTTTTAAACAGTAGGCTACAGACTAGTAGTGAAAATTGTGAATTAGTTTTTTGCATTAATATCAATTAATTGCATTAATTATCCATCTATCTCCAACGCAGCTGTTGCCCAGGCGGTGTAGTATCCATACAATACATTTACCTAGTTCAACGTCGCTTTTCGAGCCACTGTTCAATTTATATGATAATTCCAGTGAGATTACATCAGCAAGTTTGGCGTCTATTTTGGAATATTTAATTCAAAAATATAATTTCAATTTTACGATGTATCAGTACATTTCTGTTTCAGACTTTTTTTATGAAATTCAATATTTCATACTATTTCAATTATTATAGAATAAACCTGTTGATAAAGAAAAATTATTACTTTGTTATTCTTGAATTTGAAAACCCATTTTATGTTTTGTCCAATAATTCATGAAACAGCCGTTTATGATTGTTTTATTATTCTTAATCAAAGTGAGAATGCATACTTACAGCGAAATCCATACTGCTAATTATTGTTTGATTCAAGTTGAATTAAAGAGCGTGGCATCACTTACTAATGTGTTAAATGGCAGTTCTTACAACTAAAACACAATATCGCAAGCTGTGTAAATAGAAAAACAATAACTAACTAAAATGTTTGAAAGACATAATACTTTAAAGCTATCAATACAACAAATATATAATTAGAAAAACAAAAAATAACTTTTATCACCAAATCTCTTAATTTTATGACTTTCTAAAAGTGTAGGTAATAGGACCCCTAATTCTTATCAATAAGGTGCATTTTAAAAATCTAATATGTACTTTCTAAGACACTAAACAATTGATTAGCACAAAAAATTTACATAATTTCATCAATTGTTTTAAAAATAGAGACATTACGGGTTTAGATTATAAGATCTTCCTACTCAATTCGTACGGTTTAGAGTATTTTAAATCTATCTATATATTAATATGCAAGCATGTTTCATTTCCTCCTTTTTTCTCAGCTCGTGTACATCGTAGGAGGAATCCGTGCATACCGTTAGAAAGATATAGTCCTGTAGATGAGCAGAATCACATTATAAATCACATCGGACTCCAGGGCTACGCCCCACAGGCTTCCAAAATTCCAATGTTAATCTTATGGAGAAAGGAGAATTGAATGAATCATTAGACAGCTGTTGTAAAAACAACTGCTAGAAAATTATGGAGAACAGATGTTTTAGTTCTAAAATGTTTTTTAGCTTCTTGGGTCCAGATCAACTGAAATTTTGATCGAATTTCGATCAGGAGGCGATCTCTAGTCTATCTATCTATATATTAATACGCAAGCATGTTTCGTTTCCTCCTTTTTTCTCAGCTCGTGTGCATCGTACGATAAATCCGCGCACACCGTTAGAAAGGTATAGTCCTGTAGATGAGCAGAATCACATTCTAATTCACATCGGACTCCAGGGCTACGCCCTACACTCATTCAAAGTTCCAATGTTAATCTTATGGAGAAAGGAGAATTGAATGAATCATTGGACAGCTGTTGTAAAAACAACTGCTAGAAAATTAAGAACAGATGTTTTAGTTCTAAAATGTTTGTAAGCTTCTTGGGTCCACATCAACTGAAATTTGATCGAATTTCGATCAGGAGGCGATCTCTAGTACTTATTTAATACGCTAAGGGTTTTTTTGTCTTGAGAACTCCTCCTACAATTTTCAACCGATTTTCAAGTTTTTGGTGTCGTTGGATAGGGCTTGGTCTGTAGTTGTTTCCGCCAAAAACTGATGAGAATCTGACAGAAAATAAAGGCGTTATCCACCATTGAAATTTCAAGATTTCCCATTGAAATAACATTGGGATTGAATAAAGCATTTTAAACATCTGTTAATAATCAGCTGTAAATAAGTGTAGTTTTTTGTGATTACTAGTGAAATTCACAATATTGGATTGGTTGGATGTCGTTGATCTATAAACTAAA
Organism: Neoaliturus tenellus; assembly: GCA_030545055.2. Taxonomy (NCBI): domain Eukaryota; kingdom Metazoa; phylum Arthropoda; class Insecta; order Hemiptera; family Cicadellidae; genus Neoaliturus; species Neoaliturus tenellus. The sequence continues at coordinate 48,219,183 of CM061534.1, read as the reverse complement.
TGTAACTTTTGTATTGTATAAAAATAAATTTCTGAAAAAAGTCATTACTATAAAATTTTACATAAAACAATTACATCTGTATTAAAAGTAATAAAAACAATGATGTAAAAAATTATACGTCTACATTTTAAGTATGAATGGGATAAAATAATAATTTTTAACATAAAGATCGTCAAAATCGCTAAGCAAATGAATTTTAGAATTGCCTTCAAGTGTATGCGTTGCAATACATAATTGACTCTAGTAAGACACTCAACCCGGGCCAACTTGGATCGTAACGGGCCATTACCCCAGCAACAATTAACACTCCCCCTCCCCCACCTCAATCTCAACCTCTCTCCCCCCACCCCTCCCCCTGGCCACTCCCCTCACCACCCTTTACCTTGCCTACGAGTACTAATCACCCCACAAGCATGAATGTGACTCTCTTGTGTTTTCAAGTGTAATTACAGAGATTAGCTTACACTTCGTTGTTGTTTTTTTTTAAAGAGAATGGCGCCCTCTTTTTTGCTTACTTACCTGTCTGGCATCTAAAAAGACTATATGATAAGAACGTTTTAAGGTTATAAGTTTATGGTTTTTTATGGTGGCCTTCTTTGTGTAAGTTAAACGTATAGTATAATATAATCCAAATACATTACAGACGTGGATAGAGCGCTTTAGACGGATTTACGGGCTAAGCTACTACATGGGGATGAAGGTGATAAAACCGACAGGCAAAATTTTTTTTCGAAAAATACAAATTAAAATTCAAGTTCTGAAGTCGGCTGTGCTGACTACGTACTGCGTCATCGACTAACCACCATGTCATCGACAAAAAATTAAGTCATCGACTAACCAATATGTCATCGATTATTGCCACTAAGTCATCGACTAACCACCACGTCATCGACAAAAAATTAAGTCATCGACTAACCAATATGTCATCGATTATTGCCACTAAGTCATCGACTAACCACCACGTCATCGACAAAAAACTAAGTCGTCGACTAACCAACATATCATCGATTATTGCGTATCTCTTGAATAAATGCATTTTCTTAATATTTGTGCTAATTATATTCATTAGTGATTTAAGATTTATTTTATCTAGTTCACTTTATCACATGCTAAGACGCGGATGCCACTATGGCGTATTTTAAAGGCTCTATCATCAATGCTATATTATTAATTATGAATTAGTGTGATGCATTGTGAAGTTTTTTTTACTGTATAAACCATCTTATTCTTTAGTCGTCATTCATTAATAGTCAAACAACCAATGGAAGCTAGGTCCAATTTTGAACCTCTATGAATCTACTAAAATTTTTCGGGTCCAAAACCAGCCACTGTCATTGCAGCTACCCAACCACTATTCATTTGGTATTATATTTATTCGATAATTTATCGATTTTTAGGCGATACATTTTAGACGGTGAATGAACCTTCATAAATACATGTTTGCATACGGCATACGAGTGCTGATGGCACAAGTCCGGTAGCATTCGCAAAGGCAGATATGTGGTCTCGTTTCCGAAGGCCGTAGATATATCGCACAGCGGTATTCTGTAGCCTTTGGATTCTGCACATTTCTTCATTTGATGTGCCATTTCCGTATGCAGGGAGGCAAAAGTAAAGCACTAAAAGAACAATAGACTGAACCAGCTCCAATTTGGCTGCCTCAGGTAGAATTGACCGGCATCTGTAAAGTCTACCCAAAGCCAGCTGAGAAACGTGAGTGATGTGTTCAGTGAAAGCATTGACTTTAGAGTGGCGTTCAATAGTCAATGGTGAAAGTCAGACCACTGTCAAGAATGACGCCCAAAGTCTTAGCAGTGTTGCTCACCCTCAAGTCTATGTCATCAAGTTTAACTTGCACGTCTCCATCAAGTATTCTTTGGAGAATAGTGGGCGGGGCAATGTGGAGAACTGTGCATTTATCAATATTCAACTTGAGACCATGTTTGATAGACCACTCACTAATAGCTGCCAAATCAGAGTTCACTCTTCTAATCGCTTGGTCCATTGAATTTATGTCGTAAGATATGTGCAACTGACAATCATCAGCATAGGCGTGCACATTGGAGAAGCAATGAAACTGGTATAATTTTGCAGCCTTTTAAACAGTAGGCTACAGACTAGTAGTGAAAATTGTGAATTAGTTTTTTGCATTAATATCAATTAATTGCATTAATTATCCATCTATCTCCAACGCAGCTGTTGCCCAGGCGGTGTAGTATCCATACAATACATTTACCTAGTTCAACGTCGCTTTTCGAGCCACTGTTCAATTTATATGATAATTCCAGTGAGATTACATCAGCAAGTTTGGCGTCTATTTTGGAATATTTAATTCAAAAATATAATTTCAATTTTACGATGTATCAGTACATTTCTGTTTCAGACTTTTTTTATGAAATTCAATATTTCATACTATTTCAATTATTATAGAATAAACCTGTTGATAAAGAAAAATTATTACTTTGTTATTCTTGAATTTGAAAACCCATTTTATGTTTTGTCCAATAATTCATGAAACAGCCGTTTATGATTGTTTTATTATTCTTAATCAAAGTGAGAATGCATACTTACAGCGAAATCCATACTGCTAATTATTGTTTGATTCAAGTTGAATTAAAGAGCGTGGCATCACTTACTAATGTGTTAAATGGCAGTTCTTACAACTAAAACACAATATCGCAAGCTGTGTAAATAGAAAAACAATAACTAACTAAAATGTTTGAAAGACATAATACTTTAAAGCTATCAATACAACAAATATATAATTAGAAAAACAAAAAATAACTTTTATCACCAAATCTCTTAATTTTATGACTTTCTAAAAGTGTAGGTAATAGGACCCCTAATTCTTATCAATAAGGTGCATTTTAAAAATCTAATATGTACTTTCTAAGACACTAAACAATTGATTAGCACAAAAAATTTACATAATTTCATCAATTGTTTTAAAAATAGAGACATTACGGGTTTAGATTATAAGATCTTCCTACTCAATTCGTACGGTTTAGAGTATTTTAAATCTATCTATATATTAATATGCAAGCATGTTTCATTTCCTCCTTTTTTCTCAGCTCGTGTACATCGTAGGAGGAATCCGTGCATACCGTTAGAAAGATATAGTCCTGTAGATGAGCAGAATCACATTATAAATCACATCGGACTCCAGGGCTACGCCCCACAGGCTTCCAAAATTCCAATGTTAATCTTATGGAGAAAGGAGAATTGAATGAATCATTAGACAGCTGTTGTAAAAACAACTGCTAGAAAATTATGGAGAACAGATGTTTTAGTTCTAAAATGTTTTTTAGCTTCTTGGGTCCAGATCAACTGAAATTTTGATCGAATTTCGATCAGGAGGCGATCTCTAGTCTATCTATCTATATATTAATACGCAAGCATGTTTCGTTTCCTCCTTTTTTCTCAGCTCGTGTGCATCGTACGATAAATCCGCGCACACCGTTAGAAAGGTATAGTCCTGTAGATGAGCAGAATCACATTCTAATTCACATCGGACTCCAGGGCTACGCCCTACACTCATTCAAAGTTCCAATGTTAATCTTATGGAGAAAGGAGAATTGAATGAATCATTGGACAGCTGTTGTAAAAACAACTGCTAGAAAATTAAGAACAGATGTTTTAGTTCTAAAATGTTTGTAAGCTTCTTGGGTCCACATCAACTGAAATTTGATCGAATTTCGATCAGGAGGCGATCTCTAGTACTTATTTAATACGCTAAGGGTTTTTTTGTCTTGAGAACTCCTCCTACAATTTTCAACCGATTTTCAAGTTTTTGGTGTCGTTGGATAGGGCTTGGTCTGTAGTTGTTTCCGCCAAAAACTGATGAGAATCTGACAGAAAATAAAGGCGCTATCCACCATTGAAATTTCAAGATTTCCCATTGAAATAACATTGGGATTGAATAAAGCATTTTAAACATCTGTTAATAATCAGCTGTAAATACGTGTAGTTTAGGTGATTGCAGATATTCACAATATTGGATTGGTCGGATGTCAATGATTTAGAGATTAAAGTAACATTCGTATTGTATTAAAATAAATTGCTCGATTTCGAGCAACACATGCACTAGTACTTATTTAATACGTTAAGGGTTTTTTTGTCTTGAGAACTCCTCCTACAATTTTCAACCGATTTTCAAGTTTTTGGTGTCGTTGGATAGGGCTTGGTCTGTAGTTGTTTCCGCCAAAAATTGATGAGAATCGGACTGAAAATAAAGGCGCAATCCACCTTTGAAATCACATAATTTCCCATTTAAATAACATTGGGACTGAATAAAGCATTTGAAACATCTGTTAATAATCAGCTGTAAATACGTGTAGTTATTGGCAATTGAAGATATTCACATTATTGGATTGGCCGGATGTCATTGATTTAGAGCTAAAGTAACATTTGTACTGTATTTAAATAAATTGCTCGATTTCGAGCAACACGTATACTAGTATCTATAAAAAAGAAAGTCGTGTTAATTACACCACTTATAACTCAAGAACGGCTGATCCGATTTGGCAGAAAACTGGTGGGGAGGTAGCTTAGAACCAGGAAGGAAGAACATATAAAACAAATGTTATGCAGAGTCCTCCATAGTACTCGGCCCCGCGTATATTGTTGTAAAGTTACGATGTTATTGTTGTACCGTAACGTTTTTGTATTGGAACATTTGATTACATATGAGTATATATTCAAACAACTGTTTTCATTTAAGTACCGAGGGAATATTGGTAGCAAGAAATCTAGAATGAGAAGGAGGTAGGTGACATCCACAAAAACAATAACAAAATTGATGACGTCAAAGATGCAGCACTTGCTTCAATCAGTTGTTGGTGTCACCTACCTTGATTTGTTCTAGATACATTGATTGGCAGTAAAAAGCCTAAGGATACTATAGACTTGCTGCAAGTGAGCATAGCGAACGAGCTGACCTTGAGTATGATGGCGAGTGAGCACAGTGAACGAGCTCACCTCGAAGGCAAAAATTCCTCAGGTCGGCAAAGCAAAAGCATGCCGGGTAAGATACTTAAAAATAAAAGTAAAACGTATTGAACATTTTTACCATTCATTGGTTAACCTCCTTATGTTGGCAATTATTTTACCCCACAGTTATCATTACAATATTTGCTATCGCATCTATCTAGTAAAGATGGAACAAAACTATTTTATTAACTTATTTTTATTAACTAAAAAAAAAACAAAAAAAACAATGTGTGGTTGTGAAAAGTGTTGTATCCACTGAATAAGTAAAATATGTTGATTACAAAAGTGGCCTCCACGCTTCCACTCCTCCACTCCCTTCACTACATAAGTCATATGAGGAAACCCAATGGTAATTTGGCCGTGTGCCAAAACGCTCTACATTATTTGGCGCCAAAATATAATTTTTCCTATTACAGTAATTGCTAGGTGACTTTTGTGTAGTTGCTTCAGATGAAACTCTGGTTAAGTATCGGTTGTTTATTGATAACTAGCTATATATATTTTAATCTAGTAATGATGTATGTACAAGTCATGTACATGATATTTTACCAAATGGCTATTTTCGAATCCAAATTGGGTCAGGTGGGTATAAATAAAAAATTGGTAAAAATATGTTTTAGACTAATTTTCAAGTCAGGATTTTCAAGACATTCTGTCACCAATAAAACTTCATTCTACATAACTTTGTTTTAAATAAATGCATAATAGATATTAAATATTAACCTGTCATTACAGGGGCTAAAAATAAATCAGTATGTGATTGCAGCTTGGAATGTTGATCGTTTTGACGTAAATGGCTTTTTATGCCTGTTTCATTACAAGAAAGATTTTTTCATCGTTAAAAACATTAAAACTAAAAGACATAATTTTTTATAAACACCATCTTTTTACAATAAAGTATTTTATGTGCATGGCTTATAGTTAATAGAACAAAGAATCTACTACTGTTTACCTACATGTTATTCTCGCTGACCAAAGCTAAGACCCTAGCTATGAATAAAAAGGCCATTTCATAAACTGGATCATACGTGATGATTTATAAAAATGTGGTCAATATTATGACATAATAAACTGACTGGGTAGCTGAGTGGTTATAGTGCTCGCCTTCTAATCCAAAAATTGCTGGTTCGATCCTGAGAAAAATTTAGTAACTTTTAAAAGGTTCGATTCCGGACGCAATTACCATTTATTTGTCATTATCGTCAACTGGTCAAGGTTAAATAGTAACAAGACTGGCGTTTGGACCCGTTCCCCGTCAAAACGTTAAAAATATAATGATCGTAGAAAGACAGAAAATCAAAATAATAAACATAGAGACAAACAATAACTTAGGCTACAAACAACAACAATAACAATAACTTTTCTGAGGATAACATATTTTACAATTTTTATGTATCAACATGTCCAAGATAGTATTTAGCCTATATCTTGATAAATAAAAAATAGTTCGAGTACTATTTTTATCGCGAGTTTCCCTTTAGGGAATACCCTATTACAATAATAGCCATGGTAAGACCTAAGCCCGGGACCATGATACCTTTTTTCATTCTGAATTACCCAGAAGATAAAAACACCATTCGTTTATTTTCACATAAATATAACTTTTGAAGCGGCCCTCAAATTTTGATGAAATTTTGTATGGAGGTGTAAGACCATGTATTTTTTCATGAGTTTATCATGAACCAGCATGGTCGTTGAGTTATGGGTTTTATGGGGTTTCAAAGAGATCAAAATGGATTTTTGGCATTTTTTAACTTCAATTTTCTAAATTCAACATTATTTCCTAAAACAATTTAAAACTGATTTTAAAAAAATCAGTATTTGGAATTTTTAACTTGGCTTAAAATATTACCATAGTTTTTTCTATGATATTACGGCGAAAAGCCAAATATAGGTTTCCCACGTTAATTTTATGAGAAATCACCAAAACCATGTACCTCCCTTATGTATCGATATAACTTGGTAAAAATTTTGTATTTAAACTCGCTTGATAGGTTTAACTCATATTTGCTTACAACAACCATATGGCGGCAACCCTACATACTCACCCCATTCGGTTTTACGGGAAAGATTTAAAAGTGACGAATATTGATACAACTTGATTTTTGATTTAACTAACCATTACATTTCCTAACAACTAACATTTTTCAACAACCTCGCATTGGCAGTAAACCTTGGTAACTCATTCCTATGGTGTTTATGGGGAAATTGCAAAATATCAAATTTCTTTGGAAATTCTCTGAGTAACCACGTCTGATGCGATGGGGTTATTTGATACACTGTTATACATAAAATTACATGGGAAATCATATATAACATATGTGATTGTAAGAAAATATTGTATAAGACCTTATTGGTTTTATTGAATCTAAAATTTTTTGTGATTTCCTTTGTTTTCACTGAGACAACCCAAGCGGGTTATTAGGTGAATGAAATGTTACATGAATGTGGGCTTCTCTCAGGACTGGGGAAAACTGCTGTAATGTAATAGACAAGAGCTTTTTCATTAGCGGGTAAAACGATGTAAAATTTAGTACCCAAAACGTCACTAGCCTGATCAGCTGGTACATGTTATTCTTATGGACATCAGATTGATTACGTCACCGGCCTGACTCAAAAGCGGCATTTTCCAACATCAAAGGAATGAAACAGCCCTTCTTTTGTTCATATGTTCTCCGCAGTCCTTGGCTTCTTTTGCCATTAATGTGGCCTATTATGCATCTGTGTTTTAGTTTAGGCCTAAAATAAGCTAACATAATTGAAGAGTTGAGGCTTCCACGGACGATATCGTTACCTGTTGAGATGGCTTCTGGAAGGCGCCGTGTTTCTGGGTCGATGATTTTCGCCGACGTTTCGGAGACATTGCAGTCTTCCATCTTCAGGGCGATCCACGTAGTTCACACCACAGCACAACTACTTGAATCATTCTTACTTTTTATCATTCAAGTAATCACGAATCATTCAAGTAGTTTGTGCTGTGGTGTGAACTACGTGGATCGCCCTGAAGATGGAAGACTGCAATGTCTCCGAAACGTCGGCGAATATCATCGACCCAGAAACACGGCGCCTTCCAGAAGCCATCTCTACAGGTAAGCTAACATACTTTAATTTTTATTTTTAAAAAAGCTGTGTTATTTTATCCATTAGTGAAGAATTTTTCTTCATTTATTTTTATAATACTATTATATAGTATTAAAACGAATAAACAAGTGTCCTCTTTTCACACAGTTTTTATAGTTATACAACGATATTACAAAATAATCCTAAGTCCCTTAACGAGGATTACTGTAAAGGATAACAGATTTCTGTTGGTGTTTTCGTTTTATTTAACGTTATTACTATTGCCTACCATTGAACCTAAAACGTTTAGCCGCTGTTTCATTTATGGGCATTACTGTAAAGTATTTCCCATAAATTCTGTCTTCTAATCCAAACGACAACGCAGCTCAAAATGTTAACAACAAACAAAGATGAACATATCGGGCATAGTAAAAGGTCACTGATTCGTCTTCTGTATGTTTCAATAGTTTAAATTGTTTCTTAATTTGATTCAAAAAATAAATTTAATCATCAGATCATAAAGTATGATTTGTGATTACGATTTGAAATAGCAATTTCCCTCAAACCTAATATAAATCACCATAATTTGAAAATTCGTAAAACATCTTTTGTGAGTGAAGGTTGTTTTATACATTGTTTTTTAGGAGTTTTCATAATCTGCAGTAATGCATTGTTTTGTTGTATGTATAGTTCTTCAATGCACCAGTATACCTTTCTATTTCAAACACAATTTTAAAAATCGTCAAATATATGTGTGCTATATTTTTGCCACAAAAATTTATTTCGATTTCGCAGCAACGCGCGATAGGTCAGCTATAGTCAGAAACTAAATGTTTACAACTAACTACTAGTGGGTCACGCCTGTGGTAAGTCTATAAAGCTTACACATGGTTGTAAATAGTAGTTTTCATCACTAGGATCAAAAGTGGAAAAAATACTTTTGCTCCGAATGATGAGCAACTTTTTTTTCTTTATAATAATGCGAAGTTAGACTTTAAATTGTTGATCATTTCTAAGTATATGGTAGTTTTTTGAGGTTAAATTTATAAAGTTATAATATACAGTGTTAATATTTCTGTTATTTACGAAACAATAATTGTTATAACGTTTTAATTTTACTACTCTTTCTTTCAAAATTTATTAAACAATTATAATATGCTTAACAAACAGCTGACTTTTTTGACCTAGGAAAAAACCAAGGAACCTAAAATAAATAAAGAGAAGGTAGGGGTCAAGACACGCAACGCCCTCTATGCACCAGGTGTTCTTTTGCACCTCTGACGTCATCATTAGCATTAACAGTATTAGTAAATGGTGATGTAATAGGTGCAAAAGAAAGCTTGGTCCATAGAGGGCGTTGCCTGTCTTGACCCCTACCTTGTCTTTATTTATTTTAGATTCCTTGGAAAAAACTATGTTTTGTATACTGTTGAGAGAATAAAAACAGGCTGATTTCGTGGAGAATAATAAAACAAAATTTATTTCATACGTTCACATACACAATTTGGTTACTTTGTGTGTATCAGCAAAAAATGTCAAAACGTTCCAAAACTACTATATTATACTGTATAAAATTGGCTGCAGCCATTGGAAATCAAACAAAAATAAGAGAAAGCAACGGAGTTATTTTTTGGAATTACGGCTCTTTTCCTGTCACTGCCAGATACACTTACATTTCACTGAGACTCCCAGCCTCAATGGGTCTTTTCTGCTGAAACTTGACAAATTATCGGCACAATGATACTGTTTAGAAAAACAAAGTCCTTTAAAACGGTTAACTTTATCCCGAATTCAATTTCATAAGGGTAGTATATAAGGTTTATAAATGTTGAGTACTGTTTGTTAATACTAGGTATAATCTATATATTAATATGCAAGCGTGTTTCGTTTCCTCCTTTCTCTCAGCTCGTGTACATCGTAGGAGAAATCCCTGCAAACCGTTAGAAAGGTATAGTAATGTAAATGAGCAGAGATCCATTATAATTAATTCATATCGGCCCCAGGGCTACGCCTTGCGGTCTTGAAAAGTTTCAATGTCAACCTTTAAGTAGAAGGGTAATTGATTGGACAGCTATAATTGTTGTAATAGCAAATGATTTCAAAACAGATGTGTCAGTTATAAAATAACTTTTTTATCATTCTGCACGAAATCAGCCTGTTTTTTGTTCTCTCAATAGTACCAAAACCGATTCTTTTTTGTCCTAGGACTGAAAAATCAGCTGGAGAATTATTTAGGTCCTAGGACTGAAAAGTCAGCTGTTTGTTAAGTATATTATTATTCATTTATTAAAGTTGAGGAGCAGAATTTTTTTCAAATATCTTTATTTACAGGATCAACACTTACGTATTTAACACTCATACGTACGTATATCATGGACATAATATATATTAACGTACAATATTAAATAACATGTTGAGGAAACACAATTGGCACCTCTTGACTAAAAAGAAACAAGTTTAAGCGTAAATGTAAACTTTTTAAGTGTTGATTAGTCCATATTATTTAATGTATTAGATCTTCTATGTTTCTTCGTTTTAATCTTCTATTTTCTAATAATTGATAAAAAATTGCGGATATAGTTGGGAGATCAGATGACACTGTGTTATTGTAAAATTTTGACGTTAATTTCTTCGTAAATTATCGATAGTTTCAATTTCTAGATCCCTTTGCAATTGTGAGTTTCTAACAAACCAAGGGGCATTAACGGATAGGCGTAACATTTTTTTTTTTTTTTTTTAATGTCTGAATTTTCTTTAAGTGGGTTTTCCTGGCAGTTCCCCAAACTTGACACCCCTAGGTAAAGATTGGCCTCAAAATAGATTTATAAAGTAACAACGTAGTTACATTTAGTTTTTAATTTAGAATTTCGATTTATAAGGGGGTAAAGTAAAGAGAGTCTGGCATGTGCTTGAGCTATTTTAGTGTTAATATGAATTTTCCAATTTAGCTTCATGTCCAGCTGAACACCAAGATATTTAACTGAATCATACCTAGGGTTCCAATGAATATTTACATTATTGATTACTAATTCCGGAACATCTTCAATTTTTCTGAGTGTAAATATTTAAGCTTGAGTTTTGGTGGCATTTAACGATAATTTCCATTTATTCATCCAATCATGACCAAGCTGCAGATCATTTTGAAGCTGATTTTGAGCCGTAATATGGTCGGAATCCTGGGCAAATAAAGTAGTCTTAACATCGTAATAAACATAAATAACATTATTACATTGTAATAAACATCGTCTGCAGAGTTAATTGTTGGGAAATCGCTTGTGAATATGTTGTATAGGATTGGACTTAGTATGGAGCCTTGTGGAACACCAGATTTGATAGTTCTCCTTGAAGAAAAAGTTCCATGGATGGAAACTTGGAAGGTTCTTTGGAATAAAAATTAATTAATAATTTTCAATAAATACATAGGCAGTACAATTTTGAACAGTTTGAATAAATGACCATTATGCCATAATTTGTCAAAAGCAGCTGAAATATCCAAGAAAACACCCAAGGTGTGTCTTTTTGCTTCAAAGCCATTTTCAATTATCCTTTTAAGTCTTGGCAGTTGATGACTAGTTGAATGTTTAGATCTAAATCCGTATTGGAAATGTGGAATAATGTTATTTTTGTTAACAAATGATGATAGTCTGTGGAGGATAATCTTTTCAAATAATTTAGATATTGTTGGTAATAAACTAATAGGTCTGTAGCTAGCTGGAGAAGTTTGGTTTTTCCCTGGCTTGTGTATTGGCAAAATTAAGGCATGTTTCCAAGCTTGAGGGAAATAACCCAAATCCAATCATCTATTGGAAATTACAAGAAGATATGAAATAGCTTTGCTTGGGAAATTTTTCAATATTAAATTTGTTGTTTGGTCATGGCCTGGAGCTTTCTTGTTTGGAAGTTTGTTAATAAAGTACCAGATTTCGTGTTCGGAGGTGTATTCAATTGGTTTCTCAACAGTGAAGATTGTGTTATAGTTTGTATTGTTTATGACGTCTTCAAATAAATTAGCTCCATTATCTTCGGGCGTAAACTGTTTTTCAAAATGGTCTGCTATGATATTTGTTTTTTCTTCATCTGAACAAAATATTGAATTATTGTGTTTCAATGGAGGAATGATTGTTGGTTGTTGAAGAATTCTCTTAGTCGCTCTCCACAAGGACGGGTCTCCTGGGTTAATTTCCGATAGGTATTTTCTGTAAGAATCGTACCGATGTTCATCCAGTTCGTATTTGACTTTACGGGATAGAATATTAAATTGTCTTTTGTAATCAGGAAGTCTGGTTCTTTGCCAAAGTCTTCGGATTTTGTTTTTTTCATGTATTAACCTTAAGATTTCTTGAGGTATTAATGTCGGGTAAGGTTTTCTACTATTTATTTTTCGATTAATATTGGTTGAGGATTTTATACAATTAGTTATACTTATTACTAACGAGGAGCAGAATTTTGAAATTAAAACCTTATAAAGAGCTTTGTTTGTAAATAACAGAAATGTGAAAACTGCATATTTACTTACTTTATAAATATAACCCCGAAAATACAACTTTATAGTTACCGTAATATTTTTAACGATCAAAAGTCTAATTTCGCATTAAGGTAAAAAAAACGATGTTCATCACTCGAAGCAAAAGTGTCTTTTGATGCTTAATCGTTTTTTTAAAACTCGGCTGCGCCTCGTTTTTAAAACACGATTGCGCACCAAAAAGACCCACTTTTGCTCCTAGTGATGAAAACTACTATTATAATTCTGAACGAAATAAGCCAGTTTTTGTTTTCTCAATATGACCAAACCAAAAACGTTTCTTTTTGTCCTAGGACTGAAAAAATCAGCCGGAATATTTGTTTAGGTCCTAGGACTGAACACCTATTCACCTGTTTGCTAAGTATATTATTATTCATTTATTAATTTTGAGATACAGAATATTTTGAAATTCAAATGTTTAAGATAATTTTTTTACACAACAGAAATGTAAACACTGCATATTACTTACTTTGTAACTATAAACTAAAAATTACTAATTTATAGTTAATATGTTTTATTATTTTTAATAAAATTTTAAAAGCAAGTCCAGGTCGATATATGCATATCAAATTAAATATCGTAGTTGTAACAAAGAACAATATCACAAAACTGACCTAAAAAAACGACTTTAAACATTGCAGGCGATAAACTACACATATGGGAAGATAAGTAATAAGATAAGATAAGATAAGTGATAAGGGAAGAGCTTTGAAATGCAATAACGAGACTAATTCAACCTTTTAGGCTAAATCGGGATAGAGGCAAATTGCTTCAACATATAGATCCTTTAAATGATACATGATAAAGCCAAGATCTTTAATGTCTTCATGACCTTTATGTATTCATATATTTCGTACTTTTCTTGAAACATCGACGCACTCTATGGTGCGTATTTTAAGGTGAGTAAGGCTGAAGGGGTTAGTGCAAGGCCAACTACACACTATGCCGGAGTGCTGAGAGAGATGACGTCACAGAATTGGTGTGCCAGCTGATCGGTGTTGCCAAAAGCGGTTAATTGAATTTTTTACTATATGGAACATAGAGTATAAAATTCTTTACGATCGACTTTAAATTTCTCTTAGGCGAATTTTTGACCCCCAAAAGGCTTTTTTATTACAAATTTGATTTCAATGAAATTCTCAGGTTAGATTTTAAGTATTTTAAACTAGGTAATAAACTATAATCGAGCAATTATTTTCAAGTATTAAAAAAGCTTATTTTCCGGAATATTTGACAGAACTTTAGTTGTTTAGGCTACATGGTTTGACTAATGTAGTTGCTATGATCAGTTTATTGTCCCCATCGCAGCTGAGTTGTCGCTGTATGCTGAAAACAACATAACATAACCTTTTCTTGTTTATATTTGCTCGCCGTTATGTTACGTTTTTAAATAAAATTTAATTGATATTTTGACAGACCTATTTGTTAAATTAAATAGATCAACACTGATGTTTACTTGTTGAAGTTATAAATTATAGTCTACCAAAAGATAGGCATGTTGATGTGGAATGAATTGGTGTCGTACGGAATTATGCGATTAACCAGCGAGCCTGTGCTCGCTGCGATTAACTAATTTATGGGATACAACTAATATCTATTTGGGAGAAAGATTTAAATTGAACAACTAATTAGAATGTGTTGTGCCATTGTAGCCTATGTCTCAGGTAACAAAATATGCATTAAGTGTTAAGTAAGCGTAATTCTACAATACTTACATTACTTGATTTTTATTAATTTTGATTAATTATTCATGGATTTTAAATTGTATTGTTTTTTCGCTCTACAATCTATTTACCTTTAATATTGTAAGCATAAATTATTATTAAGTTACTTGCTTGTTTTGAGGCCTTAGCTAAAATCATTCTTTGTATGTATTTATTTGTAGGCTAGGCCTAGGATGTACGCCGGTTGACTTCGGACGGTTAGATGACGTTCCACTCTTCACATTCGAGGAGATGGAAACCTCCGTTCTCTCCCTAAAGAGCAACAAGGCTCCTGACCCGGACGGGATTCCCAGCGAGGCTTTAAAGAAAGTATTTTCAATTAATGCTGACTTGTTGTTGAGAATGTACAACGCCTGTTTGGTAGAAGGGGTGTTTCCGGCTCCCTATGGAAAACCGCAAGACTTGTACTGATCAGCAAGGGCAAAGGTGATCCCGAGCTGTCGTCGTCCCACAGGCCTTTCTACACGTTCGACACGGTTGGGAAGCTGTTCGAGAAGCTGATCCGTTCCCGCCTGACCTCTGCAGTGGAAGATGCCGGGGACTCATGCCCCCGTCAGTATGGCTTCAGAAAGGGGCGGTCAACGATTGACGCTATCACCGAAGTCCATGGAGAGCTGTGAAGAGAGTCGAGAGCCACAACCATTTCTCTCGCTGAGTAGTGCTTCTTGTTACGCTTTTGTCAAGAATGCCTTTAACTCGGCGAGGTGGGTCGATATGTTGGATGCGCTTCGCAACACCTTTCGCGTTCCTGCATATCTGTTGCGACTCATTGAGGATTATCTCCGCTCTCAAAGCCTTATTTACGACACAAGGGACGGAACGTGGGCGATGGAAGTCACTTCTGGTGCCGCGCAAGATTCAATACTCGGCCAGGATCTCTGGAATGTTGCCTATGACAGCCTCCTGAGGTCGGAGATGCCTGAGGAAACCACTTTGGTTGTGTACGTCAATGATGTCGCAGCTCTCATTGTCGCACGCAACGTTGAGCTGGCCCAACTAAAGTTGAACCGAGTCATGCGTGTGGTCAACACATGATGTCCGATCACGGTCTCTCGCTTGCTCTCCGTAAGACGGAGATTGTGATCCTTACGAAGAAGAGGATAGGGAGGTGGTCCAATCAATTCGTGCTGCTAATTACTTCGGGATTATGGTGGACACCAAGTTAAGCTGTAGAGATCAGATATTCCGTACGTCGGACAAGGCCGCTAAGGTAGTCACTTAGGCCTACCTTAGTAGGCTGATGGCCAATGTCGGGGTTCCACGATCCAGCAGAAGACGTCTGTTGATGTCCGCGGTTCAGTTCGTGCTTCTTTATGGAGCAGAGGTGTGGGCAGACGCTCTCGATAAAGAGTAGTACAGGTTGCGACTCGCCCGGGTTCAACGTTGAGCGGCGCTCGTTGTGTGTTCCGCCTACCGGACAGTGTCCGAGCCTGCCGTCCTGGTGGTCGCCGGAGTTATCCCTGTCAAGCTCTTGGCAGGAGAGAGGAAGGCAATTTATCAGAGACAACGCGAGATTGGCAAGGACACGGCAAGAACAGCAGAGCGCTCCCGAACCTTCCAGCAGTGGCAACACAGCTGGGAGCACGACACCCGAGGACGATGGACTGCGCGACTTATCAAGCACGTCCAACCATGGGTGGAACGGCGGCCAATTCTTTATTTATTGCTCGGGCAATCCCGACGATGCGGAACACACATTCTTCCGCTGCCCCCGTTGGGAAGGGTCCCGCCTGAAGGCCACACAAATTTTTAATGCATTTTCGGTGGACTCTGTCTGCCAAAAGATCTTGGAGGATTAGGGCATCTGGTATTGTTTATTACAGTTCGTGTGGGGCATCCTCCTAGAAAAGTAACATGATCTGGACCGCGAAGTGGCCCAGATCCCTTGATCGAGTGGCTGGATAAGGAGTGAGCCCCACGGGCATAAGCAAAATTTTGGCCTAGCCCTACGTAATGTGATAAACAACTCCAGGTTAGAATCCTAAAGAGTAGAGGCGAGGTTTTTTAGTGGGTAAACCCGTTTTTAGGGGAGTCCCACACTACAGGCTTGCCACTGTGTGCGTAATGCATTTTTCTTACCTCTCCCTCAAAAAAAAAAAAAAAAAAAAAAAAAAAAAGCGTCAAGTAATAACTCAAAAAGTGAGTAAAAAATTCTTGTACGGGACGGACATCGCAACGTATTCCTAGTTTATTTGATCATCGGGGATTCTAGCGGAATTTGGGTAAAAATTCGTTTATTTTCATATCAGAACGTCATTTCATATCAGCTGGCGTACTGCTAATAGTGTGACGTTTTAACACGAGTGGTGGCAACACCACCTAGAACACATGTTGGTGGTGGGGGGGCATTCCGGCCTGGTGTGCAGTTGGCCTTGGTCAGTGTGTTGAGTCGGTTGAGTGTGGTTGACCAAACGAGGGGCACCTTTGTCACTGACAAATAGCAGCTGATTAATTTGTCAAAACATTAATTAATGTCCCAATGACATCGGGATGGTCAAGAAAGGACGTCCCAGAAAAGTTTTTGAGGCCAATAGCGCATAACAAATTATTTTCAGTCCTTTTAGTTCAAGTGATCTACCGCAACCCGGCCTCAAAGAGTTAAAAATGTAGTAAATTATTGAATTTGTAAAATTTGTTAGTAAGTATATATTTAATATAATTAGATTACAGCCATTTATACACTCGCGTTTTTTAGTTCATGTTTCGGGCGTTGTTCTTTACTTTATACTTTATACTTTATACTTTATACTTTATCTGAAACACCGACGCACTCTGTGGTGCGTATTTTAAGGTGAGTATGACTGAAGGGGTGAGTGTGATGATTGTGATGGATCAGATGAGGTGTAGCTTTGTTAATGACAAATATCAGCTGTTTTATTTGTCAGGATCATTAATTAATAGCCCAATGACCAAAGGCAGCTGGGTCCAGTATCGAACCATCAAAAAGCACTAACTTTTCTCAGGATCGAACCGGCTAGTTGAAGCCTTGCATTTTTTCATTATTCTCTCACTTAAGATTTACGTCAACTGCTTGAAAGTCATCCACCTGGGTCGGCCTAAAACTTCGAGTTAGTTTAAAAAATATATTTGTCCTATAAGAACATAAGTAATATGTGGTTAAAACTGGTGTCCCTAAAGTCCGTACCCCTGTTATTTTTTAAACAGCTGCAGATATCTTCTGGGGATATCTTTAAAACACTTATTTCATAATAATATCATTTAGCATGATGTAAAGGACTACTTATAGGTGTGTTCCTACGGAGACGAAAATTGGTTCGTTCTGCGCATCCCTCGAAGTTGACGTCATTTGTTTTGATTTTAAACATGTGATTAGCTTTTACTCACGTGTTTGTTTTCATTGGCTGATAGGTTAGACACCTTGTAAGGGCCGTATACGCAACGTTATGCTACTAATAAACGCCGTAAGATAAACTTGCCTTTTTCTTTCAAAAAGATTAAATAATTTACTATTGTTTTCATTGTTTTCATTAAAGCAATCGGTGTCATTTTCTTTTATACCGTATTTTTATTCTTTTGATAAATTGTTATGTTTTATTAAATTTCATAGATGGTTTAAATTTAAGGATAGTATATTTTTCTCTAAGAAAAATATATGAACTAAAATTATTGCAGGTCTTTTAGCATAGAATAAAATTCCTATACATAAATTTACAGGCACAGGTAACTTTGAAACTAAAATGATTAGGCCAATATAGTTTGATATTGTGTGCAAAAACAAAATAATTTAGGACATAATTTAGAAAAGCTCTTCGTAATTCACTATTGAGTAGGTATGCCTAATAGTGTATTTTAAATGGCTTTAAAATGCGGCAGATAACTTACTTTTAAAAATGTTCTACATTATTCTACAATCATTCTGCCTCGTCATAAAATTTAATGTTGCAAAACACAGTACGGAATATTTTTACAGACCTTGCAAACTGAAACGAAAGATAAATTCTCATGCCTCTTAGGTTACTTTAGACCTTTGCCAATATTAACTAATGTTTTCAGTATTAACAATTAATTGGTAGGGCCTAATAGAGTATTTTTCAATGCAGTGTCATAATACTTTTGTCATTCATCACGTTGATTTTTCAGAATATAGTTTATAAAGGCTAATTATAAGAAACTTATGTTTTACACCATGGAAAGTACAAGTGATTCTCGGGTCTACAGAGAGAAATGTGTTATCATTTTTCGGCCTTACAACCGTATATTTGAATTTCATAAAACTAAAATAACTTAAAGTTATTTTGTGTCTATCTTTTGTATTATGGTGGTTAGCAAAAGAAACTTAACAAACTAAAAATAATAATACAACTAGCATATATACAAACGTTTTATTACAAAACAAAAAAAAAATCATCTAACTATTCGAAAAACATTGGCTAAATGGTAAAACATTGTTTACTTATTAAACTTCTTCATTTTTTTTCTTCATTTTACGGTTTTCATCAAGGTTTACATGAGATATGTTTAGATGTCTTACTCTGAGATAAGTCCTAATTCGAATTAGTCTAATAACAGCCTCATCCGGCACTCCAAAGTCTGTTATCATCGGTTTAGAAAGTAAAAAACTTTTTTAACAATCTGTTTTTCCCTACAAACATTTTTTATTCCGTGAACTCTATTGAAAACGTCCTCCACAATTAATGCAGCTTTAAAAAAGTTACTGTCCGGTACACACAAACCCCCCTTTGACACAGTCTCAATCCAAGACATTTCTTCTCCAACCGAATCGGCTGCTTTTACGTGCTCATAAGAGAATCTTCCTAAGTTGGGAAACTGTTTTTTAAGCTTAAAAGCCACGTAGCCGGCAACATAATTAAGGGCGTCTTCTGAAAACATACTCTCTGAGAAGAATTGTGTGTTTCCGAATGATTCTTCTTCGCATTGGTCGCAATCATCAGTTTGTGTGGAATTGTTCTCACAATTATGACTCACCACACAGTTAAGAATATTTGCTGTTTGACACTCCTTTTCAGTATCTATTTATGTCTGAAAGCCATTTCCTACCCTAGCACTCAAACACGTCTCTTCATCAGGCTCAACGTTATATTTTAAGTTGAAAATGTTAGATGAGTGTTTGCCAATTAACTTATGTACCAACGTATTCTGTAGCGAAACTGCAGCGCGTCTGGGTGATCGTAACTGCATCCCATAGCTCTGATGTAGGAAAAGAAGTTTTCTAAAACGTCCTGGTTTAGTTTTGAAGTTAATAAATAGGACAGTTGACAAGGAAAGTGTATAATATTTTATCGTTGTTCCTTTGGTTCTTTGGTTACAATTATTACATCCACGAACAGCACAATTCGGCATTTTGCCCTACAATACTAAGAAAGAGTAACTACTTAAAAAAATGTTTGCTAAATGTTCAATTGGATAATATTAGTAATTTGTAAAATACACCTTATTGAGGTAAAATAAGCATTGATAAATGTGATTATATCGAATGCCAATTATATTAATTCTACAATTAAATACTCACTTTATTTAATTAAATGTGAATAGAGGATGTAAATATATTTTCATCATACCATTGCGATAAACGTTTTTTTCGGAACGGTCAGCTGTGATCGAAACTAGTTGATTCCCGGTGGGTTGGATAAACTTGTTGGTAAACAAATTTTTCGGGACTAGTCCTCGAAACAGTGGTTTTCGGGACTAGGCCGGAAAAAAACTTCCAGTGTTTGACACCACCAGCACTGCTATTGTGCTTACAGTAACAACCTCGTTGACTCCAATATATAAATGTCAAACAGCTGATTGTTTAGTTGTAAATAGTTCAAATACAAGATACAAATAACAACGTAAGAGAGGGTAGCCTATATAGGTTAAAATTTATAAATTTTTATCCAAACTGTATATTTATTAAAGGTGGTATGATGAAAAGTACTGTTCGTAACTCGTCCGAAAGTGGTATATCGGTGCTCGATCGAATTCAAGTACTCGGCTTCGCCTCGTACTTGAAACTCGATCTTGCACCGATAACGACCACTTTCCGGACTAGTGACGAAATATACTATATTAGCTTGTATTTAACGATTTAAGGTTAATTTTGATTGTGTGCAAACATTTCTTTAATGTAGGTCTAAGTCCTAAAACTCAATTAAACGTAAAAAACCTTAAACATTTTCCTACAAACAAACAGAAAACACATAACCAAGAACGGCTTGTAAACATTTGACAATGTTTTGATTTTTGATTGTTTATAAACATAATTTAATAACAGCTGATAACTCTCGATACTGACGTCATCAAACCTGCGCAGTAGCACACCTATAAGTAGTCCTTTACATCATGATCATTTAGTATACGTGTTGCTCGAAATCGAGCTATTTATTTTAATACAATACAAATTTTACTTTTAGCTCTAAATCAATGACATCCGACCAATCCAATATTGTGAATATCTTTACTCACCAAAATCTACATGTATTTACAGCTCATTATTAACAGAGGTTTAAAATGCTTTATTTAATCCCAATGTTATTTAAATGGGAAATTTTGATGTTTCAATGGAGGATAGCGTCTTAATTTTCAGTCAGATTTATTCAACGACACCAAAAACTTGAAAATCTGTTAAAAATTGTAGGAGGAGTTCTCAACACCAAAAAAACCCTTAGCGTATTAAATAAATATAGATTGAATCTCAAAGTTTATAAAAACTTTTATTCGTCCACAATATTGGAAAATAGGTTTACTGATGCGTAAATGATCATTTTTACGAGTAAGTGAAATATGACTTTTTTATTGTTGAGTATTTTTTTATTTTACTGAATGGTTATAAAATGTAATGAAAGTTTGTCTAAGGGATTGAACAATAACTTCAACTGGTTATTTGAAGTTAATTCGAAGTTGGTTAGTGGTTCTCCCTAATAATTAGATTCAGAAAAAATGTACACGGATAAAAAGTTCTTTATATTACATACAAAACCCTAAATTAATATAAAAATGGGGGGTTGCTATTTAAAATTTTCAACTTACCCTACGAAACCAAATTTTATAGAGAGGATTGAAATTTTTGTACAACAAAAGTTTCTTTATTGGTCACTGAGAAAGAATCTAACCCCCAAGATAGGATATTCTCGTTATCTGCAGGGGGCAGGGAAATTCTATATTATCAAAAAATTATCAAGCCGTTTTGGAACTGCCAAATCACACTGTACTAAATTGGCTGCTGCCGCTTGAAATGAAAACTAAACAAGAGAACGCCAAAGATCGGATTTTTGGAGTTAGCCTACTGCTCCCGGCCTGTCGCCGCCAGATATCCTTACCTTCACTGAGAATCGCAACCACCATGGCTCCTTTCTGCGGGCACTCGACAAATATTTGATACTGGTGTAGAAAAAAAAATCAAAGTACTTTTGCTAGTTATTTAAAAAAATTATTCAGCTTGTCGTTTACAGTAAAAAAGCTATACAAACAAAGCTGCCGCAAACAGATACAGTATTATCTTCCATTTTTATTCTTATTAATATACTAATTAAACATTTTGGAGCAACACCGTTAATTAAGAAACCCTAAAAACCCTCCCCCCACTACAATGGCTGGCCCTGAAATCGAAATTGACCGGAATAAATAAACACATGGAATATTAACAAAAACACGGTTTATTTGCTCTAGTTAATACGGAAGTAGTGATTAATTGTATGGACATCTACTTTGATTTCCGTACGGTGAGGATTTCGTCGGTGCAGGACTTCTGCTGGTAGCGCCAGGCCTTCTGCTGGTAGTTCCAGGACTCTGTCCCTGTCCGATACCCAAATCCCTCAAATACCCCTCGCACAGATTTGCTAGCTCATTGCCAGTCGATGTATATGGAGGTTTTTTCTTATTTTTATCAACCGTTGGGTCAACTGGAGGCCATTGCTTATTCTTATCTTCCCCTGGGTTCACTGGAGGCCATTGCTTATTCTTATCTTCCCCTGGGTTCACTGGAGGCCATTGCTTATTCTTATCTTCCCCTGGGTTCACTGGAGGCCATTGCTTATTCTTATCTTCCCCTGGGTTTACTGGAGGCTTTTGCTTATTCTTATCATCAATCGGGTTAACTGTAGGCGTTTTCTTGTTCTTATCTGTTGGGTCAACAGGCGTTATCTTACTCGGATCTATATTTTTACCCTTCAGGTAATGCATGCAGAGTTGTTTAGAAATTTCAATTGGCATGTTAAGAAATCCTCCTACGAAGCCCCCTTGTCCTTGGCCTCCTTGTCCTTGGCCCCCTTGTCCTTGGCCCCCTTGTCCCTGGCCCCCTTGCCATTGGCCCCCTTGTCCTTGTCCCCCTTGTCCTTGGCCCCCCTGACCTTGTCCCCCTTGTCCTTGACCCCCTTGTCTCTGGCCTCCTTGCCATTGGCCCCCTTGCCATTGGCCCCCTTGTCCTTGGCCCCCTTGCCATTGGCCCCCTTGTCCTTGGCCCCCTTGCCATTGACCCCCTTGACCTTGGCCCCCTTGCCCTTGACCCCCTTGTCCTTGACCTCCTTGTCCTTGGCCTCCTTGTCCGTACGTCACATCTGGTCCCCCTTGATTGGATGTTTGATTAAACCAACCGTCGTTGTCTGCCCTCGTCCTTCCCGGGCTGCGATGAACCTGTTGAAAATTTTTTGAGAATAAGTTGATTGATTCTTGTAATCATTTTTAAGCTATTTAAATGTTTAATTATCTTCCTACATACTTTTAAGATTGACGAGAACGATCATCATAGCTACATAAACTTAGGTTTTGTAAAACAAATGCTATCTTGAGTACATTCTCGTATTCCCTATTCTGAAATTTGCTAAAAAAGATTAAATTCTACTGTTTTCAAATTATAATACTGAGTGATCTTGTGGTTTTGAAATTAAATTAAATTCAGGGGCTCGTTTTCCACTGGCTGGGTAGCTGAGTGGTTAAAGAGCTCGCCTTTGAATCTGAAGGTTGCCAGTTCGGTCCTGAGAAAAGTTAGTGCTTTTTGATGGTTCGATACTGGACCCAGCTGCCTTTGGTCATTGGGCTATTAATTAATGATCCTGACAAATAAAACAGCTGATATTTGTCAGTAACAAAGCTACACCTCATCTGATCCATTACAATCATCACACTCACCCCTTCAGTCATACTCACCTTAAAATACGCACCACAGAGTGCGTCGGTGTTTCAAATAAAGTATCTAAAGTATATGAATTACATACAAAATCCAAACAAAAGTTTTTAGAATAATGGCCGATTCTCCTTAGAGGTCTTCTTACCGGAAAAGAGTTTATGAATCTCAAAATGTAATCAGTTTCTAATGTTTATATTTGTGAGGTTTTATTGATGGTTCATTCGAATTGAATCACAATTTCTATTACAGTAGTAAAATGCGTCATAGATATGATATCAGGAAAAACATTTCTACAATACTTTACGTCGTTTGGTTGAAAGAACACCACTTAACATGGGAAAAGACTGTTCAACAATCAACCATCACAAGTTGCAATAAGAATAAGATCCTAAAATGCTTCATGATTTTTGTTGAAGAAAGATTTTTGTAGCGTCAAGGATTTTTTTTTTTTTTTTGTGAAATATGAGTTAGGTATATAATAAATACTTTGTCTAAAATATGAAAATTTCTTAGTTTAGTTGACTACGATATTTTTCTACAAGTTGATTTTACCTATGAGAAATGTTGTTAACCTTATAATGAATGCAAATATCGTTACAATAAAGATTTTATTTAAACATTATGAACTTCAATACATATATATCCTTCCCTTGTGCTCTTAGAATTTTGCAATTGGAAGTTTTTTTATACCAAAACTGAACGTAGGTTGAAAGAACTTACTCACACACACACACAGTTGTGGTGTTGGGAGATCAGCCAATAAGCTAGAAGACGTTCTATACTTTCTGGACGGCCTATCGGGGGAAGAAAAATGGGAAGAAAGTTGTAGTTCAATACTCACATTTGTTCTGGACCCATAGCCACCGGGACGGGATCGGGTGGGAGGAGGTCCCTGAGGAAGTTGTTCCCTTCTGGACCCATAGTTGACCGGAGGGGATCGGGTGACTGGTGGACCCTGAGGACACTGTCCCCTGCCGGACCCATAGTCAACCGGAGGGGATCGGGTTGGAGGGGGTCCTTGTGGATACTGTCCAATGCCGGGCCCATAGTCAACCGGAGGTGATCGGGTTGGAGGTGGACCCTGAGGACACTGTCCCCTGCCGGACCCATAGTCAACCGGAGGGGATCGGGTGGGTTGTGGTCTCCACCCAACGTCGACGTGCCCATAGTCGTCCGGACCTGGTTGGGTAGAGTGTGGCCTCCACCCGATGTCGACGTGCCCATAGTCATCCGGACATGGTTGGGTATTGTAAGGCTTCCACCCGACGTCGACGTGACCGTAGTCGTCCGGAAGTCGTGGGGGATGGTTTGGCTGTACGCTGTACCCATAGTCGACCGGAAGGGGTTGTGTTGGTGTAGGAGCAGCCGGATCCTGGTTCATGTAGCCATAGTCGACTGGGCGGGATCTGGTATGGGGGGGAGCTGGGGGTGGGCACTGATTCATTGTGTTTTCAACCTGCCAACAACACAAACTTTAGCGAATTTTCCGTTCCGGTAGTCATTATGACCCAAAGACCCGACTCTCGATAGCTCGACACCTCTAGTCGTCCATACTATCGTACATGACATTTAGACCATTATACATAATTCCACAGCTACCGTGGCCACCTCTCTGTGATAGCATCTTGTTTAGAAAACGACTACAACTCAATATTCCGTTCGCCATCGAGGGGATATGTCTGCTGAGTGAACGCCGGGAGTGGTAATTATACATTTTAATGGCCAATACCTTGATAGGTATTTAGATGTTTTATTTGGGACACGGACACAATCCGGCACGTATTAGTTGGATACGACTATAATGGGTGGTATTAATCGATAAGATGTCGGGAATAACACCGAACCGAACAAAGATCGTCTGTGAATTACGGTCGAATGTCAGAAAAGATACCGCAGTAGCGGCATAATAGCATATAGCTACCGTAAATTCTGTGTAATATCGACAAACGGACAAAAAACGCATACGGAGCCATGGAACAATCGGTTGAACACATAGGTAAAGAGCTATCGAGCGTCGAGTATGTGGGTCGTAATCTTTAGTAATAGTAGTTTGCATCACTAGGAGCAAAAGTGGATCTTTATGGTGCGCAATCGTGTTTTAAGAAAGAGGCGCAGCCGGGTTTTTAAAAAAATTTCTTTCATAATAACACAAAAATTTTGAAAATCTTATTTTTTGCGCACCAAATTGAAAAGAGGTTAACTTATGCGTAAATGATAATTTTTATGAGTAAAAAGTTCTAAAAACCTCAATTTAAGACATTTTTATTCTTGAGTATTTTTTATTTTAATCAATGGTTTTTGAGATATGGCAGATAAAGTTTGCACCAAGTTATTCTTATGGAACTTAAAATGAACTTTTATTGCCTCTAGCTCCCTAACCGTTAGGTTTAGAGAAAAAATACAAAGAATAATAAAGTCTTTGAACCACATGGAAATTTTAAAAACACCATAAAATGTAGGTTGTTCCACAAGACAATTTAAAGTTGGCCACCATATTGGGAAATTGGCGGGAAATTTTGAAAAGTGAAATACATACCTGAAAGCAAAATAAAAAAGTAAAGGGGGTCTCCCACGAGAAGTATACTGTCAGATATAGAATAAAAAGTTAGCTATTGGATCACTTTAAGATACTCACCCTGTATATTGTTGGTTAGAGTTAAATCGTTTTATTAAGTATTTGTTTATTTTTTACTGCATCATATTATGGAAACTTAGAAGTATCAATGTTCAAGTTAACAATGTTAGTACATTGGATAACCTCCGTATAAGGAATATTTTGATTTATTCACTCTCTGCTTTTTTTCTGTATATAGGTCGTACGGAAACAATGAATGCCGGATAATCCATAAAACGGAAGACTTTTCCTGTAAATGACAGTGAACGAAAACGAACAAAATGTCAAACAATGTTCTACTTCATTGAATGAATATACAAAATAGACTACAATCATAGCACAAGGACATTGGTGTATACAAGGGACGGGGTGGGGGCATGTGGACACGGGGAGGAACCCCGGGGAGACCCGCAAGGGGGCACGGGAGCCCCGTGGGTGCGGGTTTTTGGGGGGCACGAGGGGTGTCAGTGGCACTGGGGGTAGGGGGGCATGGGACCCTCAGTGGAGGCATGGGTGGATATACTGGGATCAGGGAGGAACGGCAGGCATAGGGCACAGCGATATGGGAGGCACGGGTGCATAAGCATAGGGGCACAATGTTCACTAGAAACGTCAGTGGCTCGGGGATTAGTTTGGCATGGGGGACACGGGGGGGGGGGATGGGGGACATAGAGAGCACGGCGCCCTCGAGGAAGAACGGTAGACATGTGGGCACGGGAAATTGGGGGCACAGAGGCATGGGGGCATGAAGGGACGGGCCATGGGGGGGAGGTACTCGGGCCATGGGGCATTGGGGGGGGGGGGGTACAGGAAGATCACAAGAGGATCACAATAGGGGAACGGAGGCACGGGGGAAGCTTGGAGGGACAAAGGGGGAACGAGAAAAAATGGCAGGCATGGGGGTACGGGGGTACCGGAGACACTGGAAGGAATGGCGGGCCTGGAAGTACGGAGGTATGGGGGGCAAGGAGGAGTGGACATGGAGGAACATGGGACACTAGAGATGGTTATTGGCATATGAGTTTAATTGGTTGTAGGGGACACAGGGGAGTAATGATGGACATTGCGAGCACGGGTGCCTCGAGCAAGAACGGTGGGCATGTGGGCACGGGAGAATGGGGGCACAGAGGCATGGGGTGCACGGCGGTACGGGGGCATGGGGGTACTTGGCCACGGAGGCATAGGGGTCCAGGAAGCACGGGTCATGAGAGGGAAATGGGGGACACGGTGAGTTTGGGGGGGACAGGGATCCAGGATACCACTCGGGTGAATCTTTGAATTTATTTAACCCCCAATCAAAATCTAGCGAAATACAGGAACATGAGACGCCTAAACCCTTAAGACCACACTACGCCCATTACCAGCTCGAAAATCCAACTAAACTCTAGCAACTCCAAGCCCCCCCCCCCTCTGGAGCAACGAAACTTGAGATGGACCACAGCACTATGACAGACAACCTCCATAAACCGGCGAAAAACAACACTGAACCTCAGCTAAACGAGCCAGAAGCCATCCTCATCGCTGACTGTACACTGAGACCCGCTGCTAGTATTATGAAAGAAAATTATAACATGAACATAATCACTAAAGTCAAGCCAGGAGCAAAAACAAGAGATATGTTTGTAAACTCTTAAGTGATATAGGCAAAGTCTCCTAAAAAGTTATCCTTAACATATGCTCAAATAATGCTGCCAACTCTAAGACCCCTAACCACACAATAAAGCTCCTTTGGCTAACTATCGAATCTTTCCAAAATTATTTTCCTCAAGCTGAAGTATTTATCAACGGACTATTGTACAAGCGAGATATTAGAGAGACCTACATAGATTACATCAGTACAGCCCACAAATTCATGTGCGACAAATTAGGAGCAACATTTATCAACACTAGCTCGGTGTTCGACAGCAGCAACTCCAGACCGGATGGCATCCATCCTAACAAGAAAGGTGCTTCAACACTGGCACGCATCATCATCGATACCGATAAACTAAGCTACCCTCCACATTTTTTGGAGGAGCACCCCACCCCAAGCAAGAAAAAAGAAAATGAGTTGGCAGACCAAACCAAGCCCCTGACCCCAAGCAAGAAAAAAGATAATGGGTTGGTAGACCAAACCGAGCCCCTGACAACAAGCGAAAAAGAAGAAAATAAGTCGATATACCAAAAAAGACGACTCCAAACCTGAAACAATCCCTCAAACACAGCCTACTGTACAAAGGAACCCCAACCCTCCACCACGGTACAGGCAATGAAGGACGATCTCCCGAACCTCGAAGCAGAGGATAAGGAAAACAATGGATCAAAAACAGACAACGACAACCCACACCTAATCCAAAATTGATCGTATTAAATCGGCAAGTCCTAATAAGCCAGACCAGCCCACCCAGCAAAAAACAAATAGGCTTACAAAAAAAATAAAAATATTTTATCTCAATATTCAACGTGGACTGCTGAACAAAAAACTACACAATTAGAAGTAGAGTTCAATTCCATAAATCCAGATGTAGTCTAACAACGCCGGGCCCAACATCCAACCTTATATATGTTGTGTGTTTTCCACACATCGTCAGACACCCATGTCAAATCCGCCAACATATTGGGATGGAGCCCACATACTATCGAACACAGTGGATGACTTTTCAAACTTTTCCATTAATACTGACTGGACTGCCTCTTGGGAATCTTTCAAAGGTCGGAATTGCTTTCTGATCGCCGACCCGACCTTAGCAGTAGATGGTCTGAATCTTCCTCAGAATCAGTGGACGTTACACAATCGATTCCGCACTGGAGTAGGAAGATGTAATTATTGGAACTACAAATGGGGAGTGGCGGAAGATCAGTCATGCAGCTGTGGTGCAGAGTTACTGACTATGACTATGACTCACATTGTCACCGAGTGCCCTTTGAGTGCTTTCCCGGGAGGGCTGATGGACCTGCATTGTGCAAGTGAAACTGGGCTGTAATGGCTTAGTGCCTTGGATTTAGCTTTATAGAGCGATCATAAATGTTTATTTTAGTATAATTTTAAATGAACTGACACAGGTGCTTTGCACTGAAGAACATATTTTATTTATTTTATTATTATTATTATAAAATGACCATTCCCTGCTTGCATTTTTCAGTTTTATGAAAGTAAGAATAATATGAGATTCTAAGGAGATTTTTTTCTACATTTTTAAACATACCGGTAACAGTTGAACGGTTTAGTTTTGTCAAGATTTCCTCAAGTAATACTCATAGGTAAAGACTCAAAATACTCTCACCAACTGCTAATTAACGCCAATAAATAAAGTCTTAAATCAAATAAAGCGCGGTAGTTAGTATTTTAGACTTTAAATTTTAGTTAATTAATTAGTATTAGTAAAATAAATATACACTAAATGTTAATTAGTCTAAAAAATGTAATAATACATTTAAAACATATTAAATTACTATAAGTTTTGGTTAAAATTTGTAAAAATTAAAATTCAAATTTTGAATTATCTACAAAAGGGAACCCAACCGCTATATTACAAAATTTAATCTAGTTTACAAAATATGAATTTCGGCACATTTAAACACGCCATATAGGCCTATTAAATACTTTTTTAATTGATATTTTTTTTATAGCCTATATTTTTTAAGAGTTTTTAAAAGTTCAATGTGTGTTATATCTTCTGACGGGCTATTTCCCACAAGAAAAGAATAGCTGTAAGATTCATTTGATTTAAAAAAAATCCTGTCGCACTGCACTAGTCAACAAACACTTTACATTCTAATGCACTTCATGAACTTAAAATTTAATCAATTCAATTGAGACGCATTCAAAGCCCGAATTTAGGTATTAAAAAGTAAAATTCGTCAGAACTAAAAAAAAAAAATCCATAGGCCCATGCACAATCCCACTCCACAAAAACAGTCAAACTTATATTTGTCAAAGTTTTAAAAATTTCAGAACAAATAATAAAATAGAAAGTAAAATCCCAGGACTTTTCCACGTATTCGTAGAACGTTGGACTTCCATGTTCCCAGGTTATTTTTAAAGGACAGGTTTTCATGGGGGAGTCCTTTAAGATGTGAAATTACTCTCCTATTCACAGGTCATTAAAAATATATAAAGGAGCTGCAGAAACAGACCACTTCATTAACCTGGGGTAGTGGTGACTTCTACCGTCTCAACTCAAGACTAATGCCTTGACTAAATATATAATGACTAATGACTCAAGACTTAATATATAAATGTTATTAGTAAAATCTTGACCTGATGCGCCATACTTTGAAGAGACGAGTCTTTCATATTAAGAACAAAATATTTACAATTTTGGGCCTGTTATATTTAATTGCAAAACTTATGGCTAATACCTCAAACGTTTTGTTATGCTTTCACCACCTTACACGCTTTAAAATTATATCATAAAAATAATTAACATGATTTAATCTAATTGCTAGATACGAATTACAAGAGAGCCTGCTCGAAAAAAAGTTTTCTAAAATGTCAATTCCCCTTGTTATCACCTTAAATTATTAAATTAAGTCAACTTGGTCTTTATAACTAGGAAATTAACATATCATGGAATGTAACAATAAGCCAACCACTAATCTAAGAATCTAGACCTTAATTTAGAAGTTGAAAAACCAAATAAATCTCAAATGGCGTATACAGGGCCGGCGACAAGGGGGGGCAGAGGGGGCAAATGCATAGGGGCCCGGGCTCACAGGGGGCCCGGGCCGACGAAAAGATTTTTTAGATTTAAAACATCCGAAAGTGTACGATGAACATTCATTGATAAAATAAAAATGACAGATTAAGTTCGAATGTTTTACGGCTGCTTTTTTTTATTTACGAGCTTGATGTAAATGAGCAGACAATGATTAGTTTAGCTTCATTCTAAACAAACCAATAATTGTTAACACTGAGGGTGGTGGCGCTACTGTGTGAGAAATTCCCTGGAACAAGAACCGTTGTGCCTGCCTAGCGCTGATAGCACACGCACTCACGGACCCGTCGCAGGCACGGCGTGACTCGGGGCCTACGAAAACTATCATAGTTTTCGTAGGCCCAGTTCCCACCCAGACTTTAAATAGGGCCTTCATCAGATCAGGTTGCGACCTGAGCGCCAAACAACACCAACACGATACTAAGCGTATGTTTCTTTCAAGCTCGCATTTTGGCGCTGTAGATGTTTTTATGTTCTCATTGGGTTGGTTTTGTACAATTCTGTGTTGTTGTAAGAAAAGATTAATAAAGACCTATGATTAAGACTCTAAATTTATAAAACTTAAAGGTAGGCCTAAGTGAGCAAATATTTTTTGTTTTTTTCTTCTTCAGAAAACAGTTAAAAAAACATTTCTGCCGACTTTTGTTGTGTTGGTAATGGGAAGTGAATTTTCAAGGTAAGTAGATTGGTTGCCTGAATCTAGGGGCCCGGACTTCATAATTGCACAGGGGCCCGAGAATCCTGTCACCGGGCCTGGGCGTATACTGGATGGAAAAAATAGTCTTTAAAATTTCTGGTGGAAAGTGAGTTTTAAATTACTACGGAGGGTTTAAACCCAGTTTTCATTTCCAAGTAATTTTTGGCGTGAAGGAAAATGTTTTCAGTTAGTTTTGAGACAACTAAGAAAAAGTCAACCGTTTTGTAATTTTTAAATATAAATGTGCACGAATTTTGGTTTAAAGGTTCCTTCACAAAGCGTCATAAAACATAGCAAACAGTTTTCTCTTATTAAATCGGTAACATATCTTTAAACCATGGCCGAAATATCTTTAAAATCACAGTCCACTGCTAGGATGAGAAATACTGGTGGATGAAAGTCCGGTCGATGAAATGTTACCTTCGCAGTCCCGATTTAGGAATATCAACAACGCTTTTTTGCTCTACCTGACTTGTTTTATATAATATAGAGGTTCCTTTTCATCGCTCTCCAAACTGTGAGTGAAAGTTTTGCGTAGTTGATAGTTTGGTGAAATATTTCATGGCTAATATGAGTACAATCTTATCTCTTTGATTGTTACTTCATGTGTATTTGAAATCAGACTATTAGACGAAATGTTAACAAAATATTTTGTTCACACTAAAAGTGCTAAGTTTTTATAAAGTATATTTTAAATTTGAATATTTTTGTTATTTTAAAATTGCATATGATGTTCAATTGATAAATTTTACATTTGATACTTACGTTTTAAATCCTCACAGATAAAAAGTAACTAAAATTTTGAATTATCTTGAACTTGAATCTTGGATGTGTGAACTGGAATATTTACATTGTAAATACAATACACAAATTTACAATAATATAGGAACAGCTGACTTTATTTTAGTTATAAACGAGCATAGAAACTAATATAACGGTATACTTACGAATCAAAAATGAAAAACTTATACTGTTACTATAAAAAATGCATCCCTATCCCTATTGTAAACAATTAATTCAATCAATAAATCAAATTCACTTTACCACTTTTTTACGGAAACTGGTTTTAGTCAAAACACTTACCGATGTGATAGCTTCTTTTTTTAAGTTCCCTTCCCAATTTCTATCTCTGTATAAGTAGAGATACCAAGGAAAACCAGAGAGCCAACCAGGGACAAAAACGCGGACGTAGGGCAATTTCGGTCTGCCCATACTGCACAAAAAAGTCACGGTTGTCTCAAATGGCGCAGTAGAGGAAAGGCGTTTAAATTTCCTATGTACACAGATTTGAACGCTAAACCTGACGAGGCGAGAGGTCACGCATTCAACTTAAATGGCGACCTAACCCAATAGGTAGTTTAAAGCCAAGTATGAATGAGAGATGAGTGTAGGATGATTGTGGCGGGATCTTGTAGTCTTGTTACTGACTAAGGCCGACATTCTCCTTTGACAGGACTCTTAATTCATAGCCTAACAGCCAATGGTATTTAGGGAGTTTAACGTAGGATCCGAACCACGATTTTGACTTCATATATACGAATTGGTCTAGTTATGAGGTTGGTCTTTAAGGATGAACATAGTGATAGTAGCATGAGCTGCACAGGTAAACGCACCAGTACGGATGATGAAAAACCACGGATCCAGTACGCACCAGGAGATGAAGGGGTTTGACACCTAATTGCCGGTAAATTTGAATACTTACAATTGTTTTCATAAATCTAGGTAAAATCTGACTTAATTTTGTTCGTAAACTAGTCAATAAGTAGTTTCCAACATAAAAAAATCTTGTATAAACCGATAAAATTAAGTGATGCACAGGTTCCAGTGGTGAAAAGTTAAAAAAGAGCATGTACCAGTAGCGGAAAGAAAAAGTTACCCAAATTCTTCTGTCATCATAGATTTATACAGTTTAAAAACCTATGTATCTTTAAACCTTTCTAAAATCAAGAAATTCCAAACTCACCTCCTTATCAATTTGAATAAGGGTGACCTATTCAATCGCAAATTTCAGTAGGCCTCAAATAAAAATACTCTTAAGCGCTTTAAACTAAAGCAAAATTGGTAATCTTTGTTTATAAATAAGAAAAAATAATCAAAGATTATTTCAACGACAAAAATACGTTTTAGGTGAAAAATAAGGTCATTATTACCTTTAAAATTCGCAAGTGTCCACTACTGGTGCAGTTACCTTATGTACCATCGTAAAATGGACCAAAAACACCTAAGAATTTGTCTAGGTAAGCTCTACTGAAGGAACATGGTAAGAACCTTCTGATGCCAAGGGTCCTAGAAAATTAGAAATCTTATACCTTGAGTTTCCTTTCAGTACGATATGGAGGGCGAGTGATAACATTTTCCTTTTAGTTCAGGATGAGGTCGACGAACAAAAACATGGGAATCAATCAAGAATTACAAAACAAAATCATGGTTAGTTACTGTTTTCATTTATTGACAAGAAAGAAGTTGTCACATTCTGATTTGTGACTAAGTCGTTGCCACATGCGCTTTTGCGCTTGGTGACATATCAAGATCTTGTTTTTACTTTCTCCCTCTATACCATAGTATATGGAGAAAGTATTGTTTTCGTCAAAATTTTCGAATTTGAGTTGTTGGTGGATTTATCCATTTTGGTTCCCCCTGAACCCAAAAAAGTGGTTTTCGGAGTGATGTCTGTCTGTGTGTGTGTGTGTGTGTGTGTGTGTGTGTGTGTGTGTGTGTGTGTGTGTGTGTGTGTCAGGATGTAAACAGAGCTAGAGAATGCCCTAATGGTCCGATTTTAATTAAATTTGGTACATAGGTCCAAATCCACGATAATTCCAGGCGTTTTTTTCATTTTTTTGAATTTTTGATTTTTAAGGGTATTTTACCCCCAAAAACCCTCAAAAATCGTCAAAAATCAAACTTTCTCAAAAACGGCTCTAACGATTTTAATTAAAATTTTGTGGTTTATTAAGCTGAAAATGGTGAATAAAATGACACCACCCGCATCTCCGAGAAAATCCGCGTTCAAAAGTTATGGAGTAAAAAGTGTTTCAAAAATCAATTTTTTGGATTTTCAAAATAGCTGTTGTTTTGAAATAAATTTTACTTATCACCATTAAATCAAGGTCAAAAAACTAAATAATTCAGTATTTTAAATTATTGCTCTACGTCAAGTGGTTGCGGAGAAAATTCAATTTTTCGTTTAGCGGTAAACGCAGTACGTTGTTAAAAGTCACAGACGCGCGTAGGGTCAAACGAGCGCTGCTCAGCCGGTAGCTATCCGACTGAGTCATCAAGACATTAATGTTTGAAGCTTTTAACATTTTTTTTATATTGTTGGGAGAAAGTATGTGTCAGTTAACTGATACCGTTTATTTCATGAATGTGTTATAGTTACAATTAATTTTATACAAATTTACCATTATCGTTGTTCGAAACGGATTTGTAAACCATATGGTCATTGGCTTATGAATACAAATCTAGAAGAAATCAGGTGGTTTTATTTTTATTTACAATTATACAATGTAACATATTCCATTTCACACAAGTTCAAGATTCAAGTAGTTCAAAACAGTTTTTAAAATTTTAAGTTTCTTTTGGTCAGGAGGTTTTGACGAAAAGGGTATGTATCAACGAAATCATGCCCTGAGTATTTTGAACTTGGTCTGTAGTTGTTTCCACCAAAAATTTATGACGATCGGACGTATAATAAGGACGCTATCCATTATTAAATTTGACAATTTCCCATTAGAATTACATTGGGATTGGGTTGAACATTTTAAACATCTATAATATAGAACTAAAACAACTATAATACAGAATGAAACATCTATAATAAAGCTGTAAATAAGTTTAGTTTTGGGTGATCACACTGATAACCATAATATTGGATTGGTCAGATAAAATTAATTTACTTATAGCTAAACATATCTTTTTTAGCAATGACATGTCAAATTGCTCGATTTGGAGCAACAAGGACACTAGTACAATTCAAAATGAGATGTTAACATCGATGTTTTTAGAATTATTATCTTTTCAATTTGGTTGAATCGTTGTACATTTATGTTTTAACAAATGTACAACGATCTCCGTCTTCACCTAATAGAAAGTGCGTTTGTAGCGTTCAACTGGCGACCAGGGAACAAGGAAATACTGCCCCGCCATCAGACTAGGCAAGCGGCCAAATAATCTTAGCCGCACTGACTATAGCAATGGCAAACTCTCTAAAGTGTTAATGTTGCCAGGTTCTGAAAGATGGATGCAGCTATGGAAGAGTGGATAGAATCACAACTGCCACCCGACGCCGTCGCGTGGCGGCTGGTGCCGTGTTCACCCGAACAACCCTGCCACGCCGAAGACCCATCCTTCACCGGAGAAGAGGACCACCCCTACGGCTCCAACTCGTCGGTGAGTGTGTCTAGATTGGAACTATCCAAGTGTCTAATTTGTGGTTTACGTTGGCCGAGTGCAGGACTGCGGAAAACTTATAAACAAAAGAAGGGCTGTTTCATTCCTTTGATGTTGAAAAATGCCGATTTTGAGTCAGGCCGGTAACGTAATTCATCTGATGTTCATAAGAATCAAGGT
The DNA here is from genome assembly GCA_030545055.2 of Neoaliturus tenellus. Classification (NCBI taxonomy): domain Eukaryota; kingdom Metazoa; phylum Arthropoda; class Insecta; order Hemiptera; family Cicadellidae; genus Neoaliturus; species Neoaliturus tenellus. The sequence goes on along the minus strand of CM061534.1, from coordinate 48,183,226 downwards.
GTATAAGAATAAAATGCACCAGCTGATCTGGCTAGGGACGTTTTGGGTACTAATTTTAACATCGTTATACCCGCTAATGAAACAGCCCTTGTCTATTACTTTACATTACAGTAGTTTTCGCCAGTCCTGGGTCGAGTGGATCGGGGTTTCAGCCTAACAGTGGTGCACCTTGAATATTCGGCACCCATAGCATGAATTAAAATGACACCCATAAACAGAACTTCAAGAACCCCAAAACCCCTTTCAAGACAGATTGGTATTTTTCATCATCCAAGAAAGGTTAAGGTCATTTTTGTCAAAAAAATATTGCTTAAAATGTTATAATTAAATTTAGAATTGGATATAAAGATTTTCAAATTACCTATTTAAGGAGATAAAATATGAATAAAACTAATTCAGTAATGCACAACCCAGAATTCAAGTTATTGTCATATTTTACAAATTTATTAATCCAAGTAAAAACTGTTTAGTAGTAACTATCACTGTATTAAAATTTTATTACAAGTCTAAGCTATTTTAGCGCCATAGTTCACACTCAACTCATTTTTCTACCCAGTCGTTATTTTTTCCACAACAATCGAGCAGCTTCTAGTGCCATTTTCTACAACTCAGAGCACCACCATGCTGCCTTTATGCCGATGTCGCACAACTATGACACTGCAATCTAGTAGGATTGTATTGCAATACAGTCTTTGAGGAAAATTTGTGACTTTTGTAGTAAACATACTAGTAGTTCACATCTAAAAACGCCAGAACCTATATATTAATAGGCAAGCATGTTTCATTTCCTCCTTTTTTCTCAGTTTGTGTGCATCGTAGAACAAATCTTTGCCGTTAAAAAGGTATTTTGCTGTAGATGAACAGAATCGCTTTTTAACTCACACTGGCCCCCAGGGCTACGCCCTACATTCTCTCAAAGTTTCAATGTTAATCTTATGGGAGAAGATCATTGCTCACACTTTTAGTCGAGCCTACATGCGGTGCCTTCCTCTTTAATCTATGCATGATGTGTACGTAAGGTGCAACATTAAAGATGAACTAACTAACTAAAATACGTTAGTTAAGTTAAATGTTTTTGATAAACTATATAACTTTAAAAGATATTGATTGTAAAAATGTATGAAAAATGTTTAATGATTTAACGACACGTTGGAAAGAAGGTTGTATTTTCATACGTAACAGCTGACATTAAAAATTCAATGATATTTTTGTAACTGTTACTTTTTGATTCTGGTTTAAGAAGCTACTGTTACCTTCTAGAAACAGTTTACAAAGAAAATAGGTTGTAACAGCTGGTCGGCCACCCGCCAATAAGCCTGTCCAGGACTATAATTTGGTCAAGACAGTCTAAATGAACTAAAAAAATGTTGGTTGAATCAACCAGGAGGCAATATCTAGCTATTTATTATTTAAGTTATAAGGGTATGATCCATAGCTATTTAATTTTTATTATTTCAAATATTTTTCAACAATTTTTTTTTCCAAAAGACAAGTTGAGTGCGATGCACTATGGCGTAATTGTTGGCCCCACTTAATTTGCGTGTACTCGCTCTGCCCCCTTGGCGGGCACTATTCTTGCCAACCCCTACGTACAGCACTACAGCCTCCTTCTTACTTACCACTACTGGACATTTGTAAACCAAATTCAGAAGGGTGCTGTCTCAAAAGGTTTTGGTGCCCCATATTTGTCTCATAAAATGGTAGATTTTTTCTTATTTTTTCCCCTTGCGGCATTGTAATTTTGTGATTCCGTTTTAAGCATGCAAACTTTTTTCGGAAGGGCATTTGTCTTAAAATAGGGAAGGCAGGAAACCAAAGGGCCCCATCCAGGAGGGCGTCTGGTTCCCAGACATCAGAGTTATTTTCCGATGAAGGTGGCTTCTCTCAATTGATAAAGCAATTCAACTTACCGACTTGCTGAATGATTTAAAACTACAATTAGACATAATAGAGTCGACAATGTTAGCAGATAATTTTAAATGTGTACAAGGAAGATTTTTTCTTTTTGCAATTGGCTTAATCCTAAGCCTATAAAATAGAATTACTTTAATTCTTCATTTGACAACCTTTATCACCCCAATACAAAATGTAAAAATATTTGATTTACCTATTTGATGTCAGTGGGTGGATAGATATCGGCTAACAGCGAACAACTCAGAGGATTTTTAAGAGTCATCTTCACCCCTGTGCCAGTAGGCCATTGTTGCGCAATCAGCAATGTTAACCTTACGGCTTTTAATGCAAAACATGGTATTTTATTCCCCTGTTTCGGACGCCATTTTTCAACTTATTTTCTTTAAACTTGGTAAGTGTTTAGTTGAATAGTTATATTAGGCTTCTCATAACTCGAAATTTTGAAAAGTTGACAAATATTACTAGAGAAAATTGAGTTACTTTGCGACGTCACAGAGAGTAATATTTGTTAACTTTCCAAAATTTCGAGGTATGAGAAGCCTAATACTGTATAACTATTCACCTAAACACTTACCAAGTTTAAAGAAAATCAGTTGAAAAACGGCGTCCGAAACAGGGGAATAAAATACCACGTTTTGCATTAAAAGCCGTATGGTTAACATTGCCGACTGTGCAACAATGGACTACTGGCTCAGGGGTGAAGATGACTCTTAATGTTAATATCTTTCTGGTTCGATATGTATGAGTAATATGTTCCATTTTAGATTATTCAACAGATCAAGTATCACATTACTAGACGACGATATGAGCATAGGCGGCTAAAGGGGGGGGCTTGGGGGGGCTAAGCCCCCCCAGACTTCCGTGGCATTGCAGGAAAAACTTCATATTTTAAAATAATAAATTTATATGTTGACTAACGTTTCCAAAACGCAATTTGGCAGAAGAGACTGCACAGAGTTGTGTGTAATTGTAGTGTAAATAATGGAATGTCGGAATACAAAATCCAATAGATTCAAGGTTAGGCTAAATTAATATGGGGGGGCTACAATCACACATTGGTATTTGTTTCTTATATGCATAAGAAATTATTGACTTTTCGGTTATTTTGAGCTAGCGTCTTAAAAACGCAGAAATTGAAAGAATAGGCTACTATTAACTAAACATTGGGTGAAAATTATACATTGCTAAGTTTTACGGTTTTTTAGTTCTACTTCCTTAAAGTCAGCCATGTCGTCGATGGTCGTGGCGAACGCATCTCCGTCCGAGGCCGCGAAACTGGGTTAAACGAACTCAGACTCAGCCAACTTTACAGCGCCCTGCGGTGGCTAGGTTATCTTTGTTATTGATATATAGGCCAGAAATACTTTCAAAAGTTATTCACAGTGAAAATAACACAGGTAATCACTTGGGAAATCAAAAGATTGTGCAGGTTTAAATTTGTATAGGCCAACCAATGAGTGAAATAACTACGTGAATAAACAATGTTTCCAAATAAAGCTTTCGTTTTGCCAATATAATGCTCTTAATCAAGTAGGCCTATAAATTATCATCCCTTGTTAAATTTGCATCATAGAAATTTGAGTAGTTTTTAGTAATTTTTGTCTTGCTTAATTAGGAGATTTACTATTTTAGAGGACATCCGTTGACTATGGACCATAACAGTAAACACATTATTTTAGATTGAATATCCATTATTTAAAATGATCTTAATGTAGAGTGGATCATAATTTGTCTCACGCCCGATCACGCTCACTTTTTTTGCTTTCTTTCTTTTTCCAGTTACAGTATCTAAATTATATTCAACAATAATTTATGTAGGCCTACACTATTTTTCAAGATGCATGTTTCCATGAAATCTAGCCCATTTTCGAGTTATAAAAAAATAAAGAAACATAAATTTTGTATTTTGATCAAAAGTTAAATAATTTAAACAAGGTTGACGTTCATCATTATTCTGTTGCTCTGAACACATACATATCAGTCTCTTCCAAATTTAATTTTTTACAGTATTGTAATTTACAATAACTTATTGTTCTATAAATTTATCCACTTTACATTCAACATTTGTTGTGCTGACGTATTAGTGACGTCATGGCATTGTTATTGACGGTGGGGGGGGGGGGGTGTCAGAGACATTTAGTGCGAACACTTCTAAAGCCCTAGCCCCCCCCCCCCCCCCAGAAAATCTAGTCTAGAGCCGCCTATGGATATGAGAGAAATTAGTTCAATAATAAAATCTAAATTTGTTAAGTTTAAATGCAAGTTTAAATGTCAATTTAAGCATCAGTACCAGGTTAACCGAGCCTTGCTCGTTGGTTTTTATTAACTTTTGTTATAGTGCCAAGGTAAAAAAACAATTACATTTCCACCAACAACCAACTATATCTCTTCACAGTTAACAGCTGTTTCAAAAAGTCTGCTTAACATTAATTTTTCTTTCTTTTTGTTTACATTTCGTTGTTATTTCGTTACCAAAATAGCAACCCATAAGACTAATGATAAAAATTACAATTTTAAAACTTAATTTTAGACCAAATTTGATTTTTCATGGGGTTGAGGCTGTTTCTAAACTTATTTTGGGCCAAAACACTCTTTAATGCAAGCTTTAAGCAAAATCTACCAGCTAGATTTCGAGATCGTGGAACACACATCCCTTCAGATATTCCTCGTATTATATATTATATTTAAGCATCATTATTATTATTCTAGTTACCTTAATGGGTTTATATTTTGGTTTAGAGCAGAATCAATTCCTAGAATCAGCCGACATTTCACAGAAACTTTTTCCACAGGCACACCGAGGTCCAGGAATGACAAGTGTGGACCCCAACACAGAATTGGTCAATCCAGGTATGATCAACCAACAAATGGCTTATCCTGAAATGGTTAACCAACGAATGGCCAATCCAGGAATGGTTAACCAACAAATGGCTAATCAAGGAATACTCAAACAACGAATGCCCAATCCAGGGATAGTAAACCAACAAATGGCCAATCGAAGAATGTTCAACCAACGAATGACCAATCCAGGAATGTTCAACCAACGAATCACCAATCCAGGAATGTTCAACCGACAAATGGCTTATCCAGGAATGATCAACCAACATATGGTCAATCCAGAAATGGTTAACCCACAAATGGCTAATCAAATATGGGTCAACCATCAAATGGCCAATCCGGCAATGGTCAACCAACGAATGAAAAGTCCAATAATGTACAACCGACAAATGGCCTATCCAGGAATGATCAACCAACATATGGTTAATCCAGAAATGGTTAACCCACAAATGGCCAATCCAATATCGGTCAACCATCAAATGGCCAATTCAGGAAGAATGGGAGGGCACCCGAAAACGAAATTCATTAATATGTCACCTGAACAGGCCAGACATTTCTTCAAGGTATACCGAGAAACTCCCCCAGAAGATCCATACGACCAAAACAATCGAAATCAATGGATGGGCAACCAAAATCAATGGATGAGCAATCAAAATCAATGGGGGAACAATCAGAATCCGTTTGGTCAGAACCTGCCTGATCCGGGAGTTTTCTACAAGTCGCACATGAGACACCACAAGAGCGGCACCGGCGGCCTCGACAGTTCCCAAGAGGATACAAACCCAACCCACCAAATTCCGTAGACCCAGCTAAAACCCCACAAATATGTACTCCATACGTTAGTTTTTTTTATATAGAAACGTATGAAATAAACAGCTGTTGGTGATTCGTATTTCTTTCTTATACTTATTGGAAAGCGGTAATGCCGCTCAAAACAGGGTTGTTATGTCTCCCAGGCTTTTTCAAAAGTACCACATCAATTCATATTTTCTTCTAAACTTACTATTCTTGTTTTGACACATGACAATTCTTTGCAAATTCAGTAATGTCAAAAATAATTTATAGCTAATTTTATTTTTTATTTAATTTTTTTGTTTACTTGTGAGTTTATTCAAAATTAGCTGGGCGTATTAAATTAATGAGTTCAGAAACAGAAAATAGCCAATGTTAGAAGCAAATACGTAGGTACTACCGTAATAACGCATTCGTAGTGGGAAAATTCGCTAAAACGAACCATTTTAACAAAATATATTGAGTTCTGCTTTGCCATTAAAAATATTTACAATTTTACAAATAATAATAATGCGAGATCGACGACTAGCCTCACAATGCAGTACTGTACTACAAAAACACACACACTGAGTCCTGCATTATATTGTACAGGGCCGGAAAGTTTAAATGTGTAATCGTATAAATATACAGCCCCATGTGGAACTCACTGACTGACTGACTGACTCATCTACATAAAATCTAAACCACTTCCGGGTGAGCTGGAAACGTGATTTTTTGCATGTGGGTGGCTGAAGGTCTGATACCCATGGGAAAAGTATGAAAACTGACAATTTATCATTTGAACACCCCCAAAAAAATAACGAATTCAACCCTTACAGACGTGCATATAGATTATGTTTGTAAAAAATTAGATTATGTACTTACAAGATGTTTCATTTAAAGTGTATCATGTCATATAATGTTTTATTATTAATTTATCAGTCACTATGTGAGTCTGTGATATGGTATACGGGCTTGGGGAAACACCTCAATGTCACATATGGAAAAAGTAGAACATCTCCAGGAACAAACATTAAAATGCATTTTACCACTGAATATTGCACAGCTTCCATCCTTACAAACTTTTCCTTTTACCATTGACTTTGTCAATTGATATTACAATTGACAGATTGACGTGTACAAAGTCAATGCTTTTACTCAAACCTTACCTGCTAGTAAATTGTTTTATTTTTAATATGTACAGATAATGTATTTGATAATTCATTTAAAATTGTAAATACACATCCTTATAGAGTAAGAAGAAATTATTACCATGTCCCTAGGTTTAAGAATAAATATGGAATCAAATCCTTAAGCCGCGTCCGCACTGGCCGAACATTTGCGGCGAACTTGTTCGGCGTACACAAAGAATAAACTAACATTCCTAACGAACAATTATCGCCAATATGATATACATTATAATAGGTTAGCAACGAACAAACTAAAGTTCGGAAGAACTTTGTTCGGCGAACATGTTCGGCCAGTGCGGACGTGGCTTAGAAGTATTTGTACCAAGAACGTTTAACAGCTTGCCTGATTATTTTTTTTAATGTAACTTCATACAGAGCTTTTAAAGTTAATTTCAAGAATCATATATGGAAATGGTCTCTTATAGCTCTGGTCTTGTCCCTAACTTTTCTATAAAAATTTTTAACTGTTGAAAATGTTGGGTATTATAGGTATTTATATTGTTGAGTTTTAGATATTTATAGTCTCAATAGTTTCATACGTTTAATAATTTACTGTTAATAATCCATTGTTTTTTATGGATATATCTTGTTATTGTTATACAGCCCCATACTGTTTTTTTTTTTGTTTTTTTTTTTGTTTTTTTTAATACTTTTTTGTGCTGCAGAATAGAAGAAACTCTCACAAAAACTGGCTAGATTGCTGATTGCGAATAATTGTGTAATGGGTAACATTTTTTATTTTTGCTAAGTACTTTTAAATTGCAGACAAACCTTCTCTGGTTTTTGCACTTAAAAAATATGCTTTATCTTTTGATTGAAATAAAGACTGATTGATTTATTGATTGATTGATTGATTGAATACTTCTGAGGGAGAAAGACCAACAGTAAAAGGAATCCTACAACATGATCCTTCAACAAATTAAATTTCAAAAATTCCCTATAGAATAACATTGAGATTGGTTTGACTATTTTAAACATCCGTTAATGTACAGCTGTAGTTTTTTGCGACAACTGATATTCACAATATTGGATTAGTCGGACGTCATTGATTTAGAACTAAATAAATTTCTCGATAGTGAGCAACACGTGCACTAGTAATGAATAAATTGCTACGTGTTTCGTTTACCCCAGAAGATAACCCAGAAGTAAAAAGTTGCAAAAGAATTTATAATATAGACTTATACAAATATAATAAAATACAAATATACATATATAAGTTACATATCATTTCTACTCATATCTAATAATATTTTTTAACGAATTTTGTACTATGAAAATATTTCGTAAGTGCACTGGATTGTATCATTATTGATTTTTTAAAGCGGTAGCACAGAGCTTAGACCAGTATGCTTAATTTTACAATTGGTACATCGATCTTATTCAGTGCAATTATATTCTACCTTACACTTATGCTAGGGCCTACGTACCACCTGTAATTGTTGTTTGGGAAGAAATATAAAATTGATCAGACAAATAAGGCGAAAGTTACATTCTCAAACAAAGTTCCACTGCTTTATAATACTTAATACCACCATACCACTGTATAATACTTTTTATCACACTACATCGATATCACCTGTTTTCGACCCTCACTTCTACCAACGTAACACCTGTTTACGTTATTCATGTTATTCTTATGGACATCAGATTGATTACGTCACCGGCCTGACTCAAAAGCGGCATTTTCCAACATCAAAGGAATGAAACAGCCCTTCTTTTGTTCATTTATGTTCTCCGCAGTCCTGGGAAAATAGTGCTTTTCCATTGGAATCAGCTGTAGTCACTTACCGTTAGAGTATTAGTTTTGGTGGCCTTAGCTGATGTGAAGTGGTTGTATAGCAACCAGAAACTCAAGCAGTACATCTCGCTAGGTTGGTTGAAGTTGAGGTTATGTTTTGTTTGTTATGAACGAAAAAGTAATTTTTTAACTTGATTAGAATTTATTGAATTGTGTAGTGTGATGAAAAATAAGCGTTCATAACTCGGGCCGAAAGCGTTTTGCCAACCCTCGATCGTTTCAAGTTCTCGACTTCGTCTCGAACTTGAAACACGATCTCAGGGCCGGCAAAACGCCACTGTCGGCCCTTGTGACGAAATATACTATTTTACACTCATCAACATATGAAGTACAATTTCAAAACTGATGAATTGCTGTTATCATTGTGTCATCACTCAGCAATTAGTAGGGGGCTGCTGGAGTGGAAAACCACATGTATACAATGAACCACACGCACACACGGTTCGTAAATTGACAGCAACTTATATGTTTTGATTTTTACAACCATCAGATCAATGTTAATTTTCTAAATTTAACATTATCCTAGAATGTAGACCGATATAAATATAATTTTTATCCCAGAACTACGTTATTTGTAAAGTTTAAATAAAATTGTTAGGTAAAATCATTATTTTGAGATTATTTTGAAAAAATATATTTTACTCGTATTGGAGAGAAATATAATCATCAAACACTATATTTTCTCTCAGTGTAAAACGTTGAATTCAATCCGTTTCGTTAGACCAAGGAATGAAAATAGAGTTTACTAATCATAATCTATCTTCTTATTTCTATAAGGGTTTCGTCTGTTACGTCCCTTTTTCTCTTGATCTACTGAACCGATTTTTAAGATTGAGGTGTCATTTTAAAGCTTAGGATATACCGCAGTGACGAATCGTAATTAAAAAGGTCATATTGTTTCGAGCTTCGCCCCCCTGCCTTTTGATTTATTTCTAGAGGGCGCTTTAAAATGTTGACCAACTTTTATTGTAAGTTCTTCAATGTGAATTTTAATTTAACAGCTGATTACCTTCAGATGAATTTAAAAAGCCAGATAGTAAACAAAAATAGATCTCTGTCACTTCATAATCAACATTCACGTACTGTAGGTGAGTTTCACTCATACAGGATCATAAAATGCGCAATTTGCGCACGGGCCACCTCGTATTAATAATTTCAAAGATGAATAGGGTAATTCAATAAAAACATGTGAAAAGTCTCAAAAGTAAGTGTTTTTTTTCTCATTTTCTTAAACAATAAAAATTTGTATTTGTAAAATCCTTGTTATTATAACAAATTAGTTATTTTTATTAATTTCTTTGGGGACTAAAATACGTTTTTATGTGTAGGAAGAACTGGCAAACAGCTAGTCATAAAAAGTAGAAATCTTTGTATAAAAACTGACATTTTTTCTTAGCGATAATGACTTTAATATAAATACAATGGAGTAATATGGATGGAGTTCGTACGATAAACACCGATAAAATATCATGAATTCGGGTAATAAATAAATGATAGATATAAATATAAAAAAAATTTTAATATCATTATATCACTGTTGTAAAAGACAAAGTCAAAACAGCATTATAAACTTAGCACTGTATACACATTTAAAGGCATAAATATTTTACATTTATAAAATCATGAAACAAAAGTACAGAAGTTTATTGAAGTAAAAAGATTGAGAGACAGACATTGATAAAATGCCATTGAGTCGGGTAATAAATAATAAATGTAAAAATCAAATTTTACCATCATTAAATTTTTACAGTAATAAACAAAGTCAAAACTGCATTCTAAACTTAGCCTACTATATACATTAAAAGGCAAAATTATACTACATTTTAATCATTTGATAAAATCATAGAACGAAATTACAGAAGTTTATTGAAGTAAAAAATCAGATAAAGAGTAAAGGGGATTTTAGTCAGTACAGTATGCAATTTGTTTTTAAATTAACTAACTTACAGAAAATAAAAGAAAAAACAGAACAATTTAGTATTTTGAATCATTAACTTAGCTTTGCTGGTTAACGAGGAAAATCCAATGTTTCTCCATGTTTCCCATTTTATTCTTACGGTAAAGCAACAAAATCTTATTGTTAGGTAAAAAAAGGCACCTCTTGCAAGCAGTTTTTAATTTTTAGTTTTTTTTATCGCTTTAAAATTCTCTATAATTTAGAGCAAGATCCTTGTTGTTGCGATTTTCTACATTTCAGTTATGGAAGTTTGATCTTTAGTATAGGGAAAACGGAATTTCGATAAAAGTCTCTTAAAAGGTTAAAACTGCAAAACATATTTTTTTGTATTTTAAGCAATGAATTTAGTGTCAAGTTAAAGTTTCTACAAAGGAAAGGAGCATATATTATAATTTTAAAATAAGCAAATTGACCGTTAAAAGGGCTTACTCTATTTCAAAACATCAGATCCTGACCAAACTCCTCCCCCTCTCCTTCCCCCCCCCCCACCAACCCAAGAAAACTTTTTTACTATATAAATTATCACCATAGTAAATCACAGCCAGATGACTTTACAAAATAATTATGCACAGATATTGACTGCATGCATATTGAATCTAAATTACTTCATAAATTCCAGGACTTTCAGCCCATAGCTAACGAGAAGTGGGGGGAGGCGTAAACCCCCAAAATTAAGAAATAATTTTTAAGATTACCAGTTAAACCCAACAGACCCTACTCAATAAAGACCTAGGCACTCTAGAGTTTATACAGAGGAAACTAGCCTAAACGTCTATCGTCATTCTAGAAACAGCAAATACAATTCAATTAAAATACCTGAGCACGACCACCCTATAAAGTTTTTGGCTACAGCCTTGTGGGGCACGGAACTCACAACAACATATGATTCTCAGTCGTTGGTTATACTCATGATGTAAAGGACTACTTATAGGTGTGCTACTGCGCAGGTTTGATGACGTCAGTATCGAGAGTTATCAGCTGTTATTAAATTATGTTTATAAACAATCAAAAATCAAAACATTGTCAAATGTTTACAAGCCGTTCTTGGTTATGTGTTTTCTGTTTGTTTGTAGGAAAATGTTTAAGGTTTTTTACGTTTAATTGAGTTTTAGGACTTAGACCTACATTAAAGAAATGTTTGCACACAATCAAAATTAACCTTAAATCGTTAAATACAAGCTAATATAGTATATTTCGTCACTAGTCCGGAAAGTGGTCGTTATCGGTGCAAGATCGAGTTTCAAGTACGAGGCGAAGCCGAGTACTTGAATTCGATCGAGCACCGATATACCACTTTCGGACGAGTTACGAACAGTACTTTTCATCATACCACCTTTAATAAATATACAGTTTGGATAAAAATTTATAAATTTTAACCTATATAGGCTACCCTCTCTTACGTTGTTATTTGTATCTTGTATTTGAACTATTTACAACTAAACAATCAGCTGTTTGACATTTATATATTGGAGTCAACGAGGTTGTTACTGTAAGCACAATAGCAGTGCTGGTGGTGTCAAACACTGGAAGTTTTTTTCCGGCCTAGTCCCGAAAACCACTGTTTCGAGGACTAGTCCCGAAAAATTTGTTTACCAACAAGATTATCCAACCCACCGGGAATCAACTAGTTTCGATCACAGCTGACCGTTCCGAAAAAAACGTTTATCGCAATGGTATGATGAAAATATATTTACATCCTCTATTCACATTTAATTAAATAAAGTGAGTATTTAATTGTAGAATTAATATAATTGGCATTCGATATAATCACATTTATCAATGCTTATTTTACCTCAATAAGGTGTATTTTACAAATTACTAATATTATCCAATTGAACATTTAGCAAACATTTTTTTAAGTAGTTACTCTTTCTTAGTATTGTAGGGCAAAATGCCGAATTGTGCTGTTCGTGGATGTAATAATTGTAACCAAAGAACCAAAGGAACAACGATAAAATATTATACACTTTCCTTGTCAACTGTCCTATTTATTAACTTCAAAACTAAACCAGGACGTTTTAGAAAACTTCTTTTCCTACATCAGAGCTATGGGATGCAGTTACGATCACCCAGACGCGCTGCAGTTTCGCTACAGAATACGTTGGTACATAAGTTAATTGGCAAACACTCATCTAACATTTTCAACTTAAAATATAACGTTGAGCCTGATGAAGAGACGTGTTTGAGTGCTAGGGTAGGAAATGGCTTTCAGACATAAATAGATACTGAAAAGGAGTGTCAAACAGCAAATATTCTTAACTGTGTGGTGAGTCATAATTGTGAGAACAATTCCACACAAACTGATGATTGCGACCAATTCGAAGAAGAATCATTCGGAAACACACAATTCTTCTCAGAGAGTATGTTTTCAGAAGACGCCCTTAATTATGTTGCCGGCTACGTGGCTTTTAAGCTTAAAAAACAGTTTCCCAACTTAGGAAGATTCTCTTATGAGCACGTAAAAGCAGCCGATTCGGTTGGAGAAGAAATGTCTTGGATTGAGACTGTGTCAAAGGGGGGTTTGTGTGTACCGGACAGTAACTTTTTTAAAGCTGCATTAATTGTGGAGGACGTTTTCAATAGAGTTCACGGAATAAAAAATGTTTGTAGGGAAAAACAGATTGTTAAAAAAGTTTTTTACTTTCTAAACCGATGATAACAGACTTTGGAGTGCCGGATGAGGCTGTTATTAGACTAATTCGAATTAGGACTTATCTCAGAGTAAGACATCTAAACATATCTCATGTAAACCTTGATGAAAACCGTAAAATGAAGAAAAAAAATGAAGAAGTTTAATAAGTAAACAATGTTTTACCATTTAGCCAATGTTTTTCGAATAGTTAGATGATTTTTTTTTGTTTTGTAATAAAACGTTTGTATATATGCTAGTTGTATTATTATTTTTAGTTTGTTAAGTTTCTTTTGCTAACCACCATAATACAAAAGATAGACACAAAATAACTTTAAGTTATTTTAATTTTATGAAATTCAAATATACGGTTGTAAGGCCGAAAAATGATAACACATTTCTCTCTGTAGACCCGAGAATCACTTGTACTTTCCATGGTGTAAAACATAAGTTTCTTATAATTAGCCTTTATAAACTATATTCTGAAAAATCAACGTGATGAATGACAAAAGTATTATGACACTGCATTGAAAAATACTCTATTAGGCCCTACCAATTAATTGTTAATACTGAAAACATTAGTTAATATTGGCAAAGGTCTAAAGTAACCTAAGAGGCATGAGAATTTATCTTTCGTTTCAGTTTGCAAGGTCTGTAAAAATATTCCGTACTGTGTTTTGCAACATTAAATTTTATGACGAGGCAGAATGATTGTAGAATAATGTAGAACATTTTTAAAAGTAAGTTATCTGCCGCATTTTAAAGCCATTTAAAATACACTATTAGGCATACCTACTCAATAGTGAATTACGAAGAGCTTTTCTAAATTATGTCCTAAATTATTTTGTTTTTGCACACAATATCAAACTATATTGGCCTAATCATTTTAGTTTCAAAGTTACCTGTGCCTGTAAATTTATGTATAGGAATTTTATTCTATGCTAAAAGACCTGCAATAATTTTAGTTCATATATTTTTCTTAGAGAAAAATATACTATCAGTAGTGGAAAAAGGGGGCTGCTGGCTCACTTCAAGGTCACCTGAGGGATGACGTCATCGAGGTCAATGACCTCACCGATGACGTCATCGATGACGTCATCGATGACGCAATCGATGACGTCACACCCATGACGTCACAGAAATGACGTGCTGATGACATCATCACCCCTTACGTCATCAAAACGACGTCACCGACGCCACTAAGGTCAAGGTCACGCAGAAACTTAAAATTTTTTGGCACTTTTGCCGTTTCTCGCACTACGCTCCGAGTTTCAGTCAGAGTCCCCGTGACCTCGACCACTTGGAGCGAATTTTCGACGAGAAACGGCAAAAGTGCCAAGTTAAACCCGAGTTTCTGACATGACTCTGCCTAAATGGGCAATCGGTAATCCCTCAGGTGACCTTGAACTAGCACAACACCCCCAATTTCATATTACTGTGACCTCAAAAACTTAACAACGGAGCGCCGACACCGATGCGCACCCCACGACAGCCACCGAGTGACTGACTGTCAGGCTCTGTGTATGCTAGGTATATTGGCTTGAGAGACGAAGACTCTAAACTGTCAGGAATGGGAGTAACTAACTGAATTTGCAAGGAAAAGTCATTTCATCCAATATTTTAAACAAATCCTCATCAGTAAAACTGACATTAGTCTGTTTTGTATAAAACTTAGGGTGTCCGCGCAACAGTTTGCGCCACTTAGCTAAAGTTGAAACTCTCTTAACTTTCAGTGGTGGACAGTGAGCAACTAATAAAGTCTTAACACGGCTAAGTTTCTTACCTAAAGCGTCCCGCGACATGGCTTCCCCTCACAAAAGTCCGCACAATACTGAGAGACTGCTTGTAGCGCATGAGTCAAGGGAAAAGAGGTGGGGGAAACAGCAGGAGTGGGGGAAGGTCACAGTGGCGGGGGAAGGTGAGGTGGTACGCTGGAGTTTCGCATCACTTCACCATGAGCTGTCCTACAGTCAACACACTGTTCTCTTGGCCCGAGTTGGCACTAGAAGAAACATTTCTGTACAGCTTAGGCTGTGAGAGCCGAGGAAGCAAAGTCAAAGTAGAAATTGTGTTAAACTCCAAGATGAAGAGTCTCCTAAATAAACTAATTGTATCCTTGCAATCTCCTATAACTTTAGAGAAATACCACTTTATTAAGCGACACCTTATACTTTGGCAAAACGAAGCAGAAATGGAAAAGATTACAGTAAAATTAATTTAACTTAAAACTTGGACTGGACACTCATGGCGATACCACGTGGCGTGCAAACGCCACCCTAAACATTACAAGTTAGGTTATTGAGCACCTCTGGTATGATAACCGATGTGCTAGAGTTAAAGTGTGATGACCTTGAGTCAAAACACTGAAACACTACAAGTCGATATCGTCCCAGAGTCAAAGTGTAGTGACCTACATTCAGAACTTGTAAAATTACTTACATATAGAGAGCTAGAGAACAGCGAGACGCACCGCATGGAAGCCGGAGACATACTGGCGAAGCGGTGTTGTGCAGCCTAGGGACCCAGTTGTGGTGGGGGTATAGCCAACACTTAGAGTACAAGTGTTGTGGGTGACCTTGACCCACTTAACTTAGTCAACCCCCCCCCCCCCGACAAAAAGTGCGAGCCCCCCCCCCCCCCGAGAACTTTTTTTCGGAAAAATTTTTGACCTTGACCAAAAAGTTTTTTGCTCCGGACGAGAAGTGCCCCCCCCCCGAGAACTTTTTTTTCGAAAAAATTTTTGACCTTGACCAAAAAGTTTTTTGCTCCGGACGAGAAGTGCCCCCCCCCGAGAACTTTTTTTCGGAAAAATTTTTGACCTTGACCAAAAAGTTTTTTGCTCCGGACGAGAAGTGCCCCCCCCCGAGAACTTTTTTTTCGAAAAAATTTTTGACCTTGACCAAAAAGTTTTTTGCTCCGGACGAGAAGTGCCCCCCCCCTCCCCCCCCCCCCGACAAAAAGTGCGAGCCCCCCCCCCCCACCCCCACCCCCACCCCCACCCCCACCCCCACCCCCACCCCCACCCCCTCCCCCACCCCTGTTATCCTGGGCGTGGCTGCCCCGGTGGGGATATAAGGGGGCCCAGCCAGAGCCGGCTCGCAGTCCGCTCCCGCGCGTTGAACGTGAACGACCGGGACGGACCGCCATAGGCATCACTAAACATTGAATGGCGCCTTCAGTGTTTAGCGAAGTCTACTCTAACTTTAAGACTTGTATTAGTTGTAAGATATTGCGCTTGCGTTTGGGTATTGCGAATTGTTTTATATGAGAGTGTTTTACTTGTACCCTATGTCTCCTGTGTCTTTTATCCTTTGTGTCTTATTTGTTATATGTGTTTAATGTGTATGTGCTTGTTCCAGCATTGACTACGTTGAGCTCAATTGTGTGTTGTAAGTGTGTTATATGTTTCTAAAGTGTATACGCTTGTTTTAGCAATCCCCCCTTGAGCTTTTTCAATGCTCAAAGTAAATTGTAAAGTCAGGGAACGGGAGTAGGCCCCCGTGTAAAGCCACTTTTAATAATTGGTAGGCTCCTGCCCAGGCATGCAAAAGGTTGCGGATGGCATTTGGGGAGCATGTCCGTTTGTAAGCTGGCAAGCAAAAGGTTGTGGCGGCCTCTGCACTCGGACCGAGGACGTAAGCCATTAGGGTGTCCTCAGTATGTTTCCCTTCTGGAAACTCAAAATTATGTAAATGAATCTTTGTTAGCTATTTGTGTTTTTAGTCCCCAAGGCCCCCGAACATTCGTGGTTCGCCATGGATGTACGGGGGCCGAAATTTTTTAATGTCCGTGTGGCCTTGACCTACAAAGACTTGTAAAAATTCAATGCATTGTAAATTAAAAAATATTAAAGATAGGTTACGGGAGTAGGCCCCCGTGTAAAGCCTATTTTAATTATCGGTAGGCTCCTGCCAGGCATGCAAAAGGTTGCGGATGGCATCTGGGAGCATGTCCGTTTGTACGCTGGCATGCAAAAGGTTGCGGCGGCCTCTGCACTCGGACGAGGAGGTAAGCCACTAGGGTGTCCTCAGTTTGTTTCCTTCTGGAAACTCAAAATTACGTAAATGAATCTTTGTTAGCTACTGAAAGACAATGCAGTAAATGTTTACAAGTCTTGCGTGGCGAAGGGTACACGACATTGGATGTTGCCTTGTTGTCATAGTTGGGTCTCTTCGGAGGCTACAGCGATGACAACCCAAGTGCCCCAGGTGGGGCTTAATTTTTTTAAAGTTTTTTCGTGACCTTGACCTAAATACAGTAATGACCCCCCCCGAACTTTTTTGAGAAAAAAATTTTGACCTTGACCAAAGAGTTTTTTGCTCCGGACGAGAAGTGTCCAAACAAAAAAATTTGTACAAAGTAGTGGATTTAGACCAAAGATCATTGGTTTATCAAACCTGTTGAAGAATAAATTGAAAATGGGTGTTTAAAAGCCAAATCTACTACATGATTGATAAACTGGATGTATATGACGTCACCTTCCCCCACCCTTAAACCTCGGGTATAAAGGGGACCCAGTTGAGCGCGCTGCTCATTATTGCGTGGACATTCACCGAGTGCACACTCATAGCCAAACTGTAAAAATGGCTCTTTGCGATATTTGTGGTGAGTTTTTTTCAAGACGAAGACATCTTTGTTTTACACCGAGAATTGTATCATGAAGAGGACAGAAAAGAAGAGATTGTTGTAAGTGAAGAAGACTTGGAGGCGTTTGATCGGTTATTGGAAAACTACCAGAAGCAGATGGACGACTGCGATAGCTATCTACAGTTACACCGAGAATTGCATCGTGAAGAGGACAGAAAAGAAGAGATTGTAGTAAGTGAAGAAGACTTGGATGCGATTGATCGGTTTTTGGAAAAACCCCAGAAGCAGGAGGACTGGGCTAGCTATTTACAGTTAATGCAAAGAAGAAGACCAAGTGTTATTCAATTTGCCGGAGCTGGACCATCTACAGCTGGAGGATTTATTGAAAAGGAAATGGAAGAAAAAAAGTGGAAGATGTAAAACAACTGCGTACCCAAGAAGAGGATATGGAAGAAGAGGATACAGAAGAAGTGGAAGATATAAGACAACTGCGCACCACAGCCTTGCCAGGACCAGTTGTAACTCATTTCAAAATTAATAATGTGCAATTGGAATGGAAAACTTTATAACCCAAGCTAAAAATTTAGTTGTAAAAACATTGATGGAAGAATTGGCAAGATTGAACTTTATTAAATTTGGATTGGTGTTGGAGGCTATGTTTACTAATACCGATGGTGAAAACTCACCAAGAGCATTCATTGCTAAAAACCGAACCCTTACAACCACATCTGATATCAATGAAATTCTAGAAGAATGTTTGAATGAACTGCTAATGAAACTCCAAGAACATGAAGGAAGAGGATCTGGCTGGACGCTATCATCGATCGAAGGTATGGATGTGAGGGTTCACAAGCATGGATATGGTATGAGGGGTAGCAGCTTTATCCCTCTACCAAAGAAAATTAAAGACACCAACTCTTGCAGAAATGTTACAAACGGGGATAATGAATGTTTTAAGTATGCGATGCTAACTAAGTATGTAAAACATAATCCTTGTAGAGTTGGTAGGGAATATTATGAAATCGAACACCGCTACAACTTCCGAGGAATGTCGTATCCTGTGAGTCTTAATCAAATTGCAAAATTTGAGAAACAAAATCCAGGTGTTTCTGTTAACGTGTTCGGCTTAGATGATTCGAACAATGTGTATCCACTACGAGTTGGAAAAGTGAAGCAAAGAAACCATACTGATTTATTATTGATAACTAAAGGTGAAATTTCACATTATGTGTGGATAAAAGATTTTGAAGCTTTGGTTGCACGACAATTAACCAAAAAGAAGATTAGAGTGACAGTGTGTAAGACTTGCTTTTGTTTTACAAATAAAGATTTAAAACATGGAGGATCGGACTGGTTGAAGGAACACCAAAGACTTTGTAATGACAACTATGAAGTGAAGATTAGTCTGCCGCCGCCATCTCGAGCGTTCATCAAATTCAACAAAACAGTTCACCAATATCGGATTCCAGTAGCTGTCTACGCAGATTTCGAATCCACGTTAGTACCACAGGAGCTTCCGGATGGTGAGGTGACTAGAAGAACCAAATATCAATTGCATCAACCTAACAGTTTTTGCTTATTGGTGAAATCAACTTTGCCTGAAGAACAGTTGCAAGACTATGGTTTAACATCCACTCCGATACTCTACCGTGGGGAAGAAGCCGCTAAGCATTTCGTAGACCAGTTGTATGACATTGCTGAAAAGGTGCAACGCTTATACGGTAATGTTTTACCTATGGAACCTTTGAATCAAAATCAACAAGAAGAATACAATTTGGCAACAAGATGTTATTTATGCAAGAAGAGCTTCAGTGAAGAAAATCAAAAAGTAAGAGATCACGATCACCTGACAGGGTTATACAGAGGAGCTGCTTGTAATTCATGCAATATAAATTACAAACTGCCAAACTTTATCCCTGTCGTGATACACAATCTTAGCGGCTATGACTCCCACTTCATTATCCCAGAGTTAGGACGGGATGATGGAAGAATCGAAGTATTAGCTGAAACATTGGAGAAGTACATCAGTTTCTCAAAAACAGTAGGTAAAATTAAACTTCGCTTCGTAGACTCTTATAGATTTATGTCAACTAGTTTAGCCAAATTGTCTGAGAACCTAAGAAGAGAAGATCTAAAAGAAACCAGCAAAATTGTACATGAAGATAAATTGGACTTAGTAATGCGTAAAGGAGTGTTCCCCTATGATTACATAACTTCTGCAGAAAAATTTGAAGAAACCAGTCTGCCACCGATTGAAGCCTTCAATAGCAAGTTAAATGAAAGTGCAATCACCGTTGAAGACTACAATCATGCTTGTAATGTTTGGAACCAACTAAACATTCAAACCTTAGGGGAATATTCCGACTTTTACATAAAATTGGACGTAACTCTGCTGTGCGATGTGATGGAAGAATTTCGAAACACCTGCTTCTCCGCCTATGGACTGGACCCTCTACACTCGTACACATCTCCAGGATTAGCATGGCAAGCTATGCTAAAGTCAACCAACTGTCGATTGGAACTTCTAACAGATATTGATATGGTGCTCATGATAGAATCTGGTGTACGGGGCGGTTTGACACAAGCTGTAACACGTCATGTCAAAGCTAACAACAAGTACATCCCAGGCTTCGACGAGAGACAACCATCGGTCTACCTTGGCTACTTTGACGCAAACAACCTTTATGGTTGGGCAATGTCAAATCCGCTTCCCTACGCTGACTTCAAATGGATCGACCCGGCCACCATCGGTGACATCTCACAGATTCCAAAGAATGGTCCAAAAGGCTATATTTTGGACTGTGATTTCGAATATCCGGAGCACCTTCATGACCATCACTACGACTTGCCTCTCCTAGCCAAGACTGAAGTTTCACCGACAGGAAGATGGCCAAAATTGATGATGACGTTGGAGAATAAAGATCGGTATGTGGCTCACTACTGGGTAGTTCAACAAGCTCTTGAATTGGGTCTACGTGTAGTGAGAATTCATAGAGCAATTGAATTCACCCAGTCTTGTTGGTTGAAACCATATATTGATTCCAACACTACAAGAAGAGCTGCAGCGACAACGGCATTTGAAAAGGACTTCTATAAATTAATGAACAACGCCATCTTTGGGAAGACCTTGGAGAACAAAAGAAAACACAAAAATGTAAAATTAGTGAGTGATCCTAGGAAATTGGAAAAATTAGTGCAAAAACCAAATTTCGGAACATCCATGATTATAAACGAAAATCTAGTCGCTGTCAGTATGAAGAAAACAACAATAGTCATGGACCGTCCGTTATACATAGGTATGTCGATTTTGGACATAAGTAAAACCCTGATGTATGATTTCCATTATAACAAAATGGTTAAACACTACGGAAGGGAAAACATTGGAGTCGCATACATGGATACGGACGCGTTTATCTACTGGATAAAGACTTTGGACATGTATGAAGACCTAAGGAGTTTCCCATACAAACACGATTTTGACTTCTCTGACTATCCGAAGAACCATCCAAATTACAATGAAAAGAATAAAAAAGTAATCGGAAAATTTAAAGATGAAGCAAATGGAATGCCTTTAGAAGAAATAGTGGCACTGATGGCAAAATTGTATTCATTTAAAATGTACAACGAGAACAACACACCGACAGTCAAGAAAGCAAAAGGAGTCAAAACATCGTACTTGAAGAAACATGTGACGTTTGACCATTACAAGACCTGCTTGTTTGAAGATTCTACAATGTCTGCAACGTTCAACACTATCAGAAGCTTTAAACATGAGGTCTACAGTGTCACTGAAGTTAAAAGAGCACTATCAGCTCGAGATGATAAAAGGCATATTATGCCGGATAAAATTCACACTCTTCCTTTTGGCCACTACTCTCTAAACCCTATCGACTAGTAACCTATTCTTCGTCCTTCTACAACTTCGACCTTATTCCTTTCTCCTTCCGTAAAAAAATGGGGAACACGGCAAGTCAAACGCCGTGTTCCCCATTTTTTTACACAAGTTTGGATGACCTTGACCTATATAAATGATGTGAATATTTAAGACAACATTCATTGTGATTATACATGTGATACATGAAACATTCAAACCTGCAATATGAAGAACTTGAAGCAAGAAATTGTCAACGAACTTCATAAACCTGCAAGAAGAAAGTTTCCACGAAGAAATACAGTGATAAAAGGAATAAATGATTTATATCAAGCGGATTTAATCGAAATGATTCCTTATAGTAAACAAAATAGAGGATTTAAATACATATTGACTATTATTAATTGTTTTTCAAAAATGGCAGATGCTTTACCACTAAAAGATAAAAGTGGCAAAAGTGTTACAAAAGCAATGGAAACAGCTATACAAAGAGACAAACATACTATAAAACATTTACAAACTGATGATGGAAAAGAATATTTTAATAAGGAATTTGCAAATTTAATGAAAAAACACAACATTAACCATTACTCAACCAATTCAGAGGTAAAAGCATCAATAATTGAAAGATTCAACAGAACTTTAAAAGGTGCGATGTATAAGATGTTTTCTAACAGAGGATCGCACGTATGGATTGATATGTTACCAAAACTTATAAGCAATTACAATAACAAGTTTCATAGAACTATCGGTATGAAACCAAGCCAGGTGACTAATAAAAATGAAAAACTTGTATTAAAACGTATAAAACTGAATACTAAACCAAGAGTTGAAAAACTAAAGCCTAAAAGGTTTAATGTTGGTGATAAAGTGCGAATAAGCAAATACAAAGGTGTATTCAGTAAAAGATATCTTCCAAACTGGACAAATGAGGTATTTACCGTATTTAAGGTGCAACCTACAGTACCAGAAACTTACATTTTAAAAGATAATAAAGGACAATTGCTTGAAGGAGGTTTTTATGGACATGAAATGTTATAATCCACAGTAGGTGATGTATATCTAGTAGAAAAGGTGTTGCAACGCAAAAAAGATAAGGTTAAAGTACGATGGTTAGGATTTAATAAAACGGAAGATTCTTGGATACCTAAAAAGGATCTAATATAATGATAGAGCATCATTTTGGGTTGAACCATTACAAAGGATGGAGATAATACCGCAAAAAGACAATTTTACTATTAATAATATAGATGAACTCACAGTGGATGGTTCTCAATTCAATACTGGGAAACACGGTGTTTTGTTACCAAACACGGTGCGTTGTCTGGTTACCGGTCCTTCCAATTGTGGAAAAACAAATGTAGTATTCAATTTGATTACAAACCCTAAAGGCTTACGTTTTAATAATTTATATGTATTTTCAAAGTCACTACAACAACCAAAATATCAGTTATTGGAACAAATACTCAATAATGTGCCTGAAGTTAAATATTTTAAATTCAACGCGAGCGAGAGTGTCATGCAACCGCAAGAGGCTAAACCATTCTCAGTATTCATATTTGACGACGTATCTTGTGAAAATCAAAATACAATAAGAAATTACTTCGCCATGGGTCGACATAACAACATAGATAGCATTTATATTGGTCAAACTTACAGAAAAATACCGAAACAGCTCATTAGAGACAATGCAAACATGTTAATTGTATTTAAACAGGATGAAACCAACCTAAAACACATATATTATGACCATGTAAGTGCGGATATGCCATTTGAACGATTTAAAGAGTTGTGTGGAAAGGCTTGGGCTGAAAAATATGGGTTTTTAACAATTATGAAGGAACAACCGCTAAACAATGGTCGATACAGGATAGGATTTGATAAATTTATACTAATACACTGATCATGATGTAAAACATTCATTGTTGTACAACACGTCTTGCTACAAACATGGTTAACCAAGAAAAGTTAATAAAGGAAATAAAATCACTTAGTGATTCTATTCGAGATAAAAACAGAGCATTAAAATTAGGTATTAGCGAAAGGGAGAAATTTCTTGAATCTACTTTTAAACCTATTACTGAACCCTTGAAACAATTAAACAAAAAATTTGCTAAACCCGTTTTGGAAGGAGATGCAATTGCACCTATTACAAAGTTTGAAAGAGAAAATGTAAAATCAGAAGATTTTAGTGATGAAGACCTGGAATCCTCTACATATAGTGGTTTTACCGGCGGAGAACCTGAAAGAGAGCTAGAATCACCAGACTATAGTGGTATAAGAGAATTATATGAAGTAAAAGCTAAAAGAGGACATGAAGATGTATCAACTGCTAGTGAAGAGGAAAAAGAAGAAGAAGCAAGGGAAGGTCCGTCAAACATAAGCTTGTTGGGTGAAAACATTCATAACAAAGGACCTTTAGGAAGGAAATACATGATAAAAATGTTAGCTGGAATAAATCCTAATAAAAACTACCATAGTTATGGAGTAAGATTAACAGAAGAAGGTTTAATGGTTGGTAATAGCCCGGTAAACATTGATGAAAATGATAATATTATTGTTGGTAATCAAAGATATAAGGGCACAAGAGGATTATTTGAATTATTATTTGAAAAAAAGCCTTTAGAATTGTTAGTTAAAGAAGAAGACATGGAAGCATATAAACAGATTTTGGAACACACCAATGCATACAGGAGAAAATATTTAGCTGACCAACCAGTTTTTAGATCTAGGTCTTTAAAATATAGAGTATTTGTATCCAAGTTAATACCAACAACGAGAAGACAACCAATGCCGATAATGCCAAGAAAACCTGTAAAACGAAGGTTTGTGTCATCCACTTTGGATATAAGTGCTCCAGAACCAAGAAAAAGAAACAAATCTGTTACAGGTACAGGTTTAATGAAGAAACTATATAACACAAATGTGATTTATTACAATAATATCAATAAATTGGTGGATAGAATGAAACTAATACATGAAGCTAAAGAAGCGGGTCATACTGGATTGGAAAACGAATGGGTGGCTTTAGTGGATGAACTCCGAAACCGTGGGGTAATCTCATAAAAAATGCGTTACTCACTAGATTACTATTCAGTTGCACCATGAGTGTCGACAAGTTCGGACGTTACTCCTCGGATGGGTTATATTACGCAAATAATTTAAAAAGAGGAGCTGGTTTACCACAAACACCTGATGGGGATTATGATATAACTAATAAAAGGTTAAAAAACATAAAAGATCCCACAGATGAAAACGATGCAATAAATTTAAAAGTATTAAAAGAAAAGATATCACCAACATTAAGACTACAGAAAAACACATATGACGCAGGTAATCATAGAATTGTCAATGTTGGTAAGCCAAATCAAAACGCTGATGCAATAAACAAAGGTTATTTATCATCAGAATTAAAAAATACGTTAAAATTCAATGGAAAAACGTATACTGCTGAAAATAAACGTATATCCAACGTAGATGACCCTAAAGATGCAAAAGACAGCGTAAATAGACGCTATTTACATTCATTAATACCTGAAAAGACAAAAGATGGTTTTTCTTTTTATAAATTTGTTATTAACGATATAGGTTATCCGAAAAATGAAAATGATGCTGTAAATTTAAAATATATAAAAGATCATTGTATTACACGTGATGTAGGAGTTATTGATTGTCTAGGTAATTGTTTAGCGAATGTTAAAGATGGTTCGGCACCATCAGATGGTGCAACAGTGGGTCAAATGAAGGAAACTTTAAAGCAAGAAACATCTGGATTTGTAAAACAGGATCAAGTAGTATCACGGTCGGGTGATGTGTTTGTACAAGGAAATGAAAAGTTTATTTTACTTGAACAAAAAAATAATGTTTGGGATTGCAAAGACATGAAATTATCAAATGCGCATTTAGCTACAGATGCTCATGATGTTCCGATTTTATCACAAGTTTTACATACTAATCCAAACAATTATCATAGAAGTTGGTTGGGTACAAATAGAAGAATAATTGACATATTTCCAGGTATCGATGATTACGATTGTGTTGTAGTAAAACAATCTTTAATATTAGACAAACCAAAAGGTAGTACTTTCAATGCGAAAAATAAGAAAATAGGTAATTTGGCACAAGGAACAGATCCAAAGGATGCTGCAACTGTAGGACAAACATTACAATATGATAGTGCAAATCAAGAGTTTATTTATAATACCAAAAGATTTAAATTAATGGATGTAAATGATTATCAAAATATATTAATTGCAGATCCAAATTCATTTAGCGGATTTAGAAAATTGTCTGGTGAGGAATTTATTCATAAAAATCATGTATTTAGAAATGAAGCAGACAGATCATTAATTAGTGCAGATTTAAAATATTTTAAATGTCCCGGGAATGATGCAAATGTAACTGATGAAGACTAAGAATTTGTATAAAAACTGATATGGGTTAGAAATCGGGACTAATATTATAAAAATGGGTTACACTCTAGAATGTTATTCAGTTGCACCATGAGTGTTGACAAGTTCGGACGGTATTCATCGGATGGATTATATTACTTTAATACTTTAAAAAGAGGTGTTGGATTACCACAAACACCTGATGGAGATTATGATATTAGTAATAAACGGTTAAAAAAACATTAATGATCCCACAGATGAAAATGATGCAATAAATTTAAAAGTATTAAAAAAAGAGATAGTACCAACACTGAAATTAGATAAAAACACATATAACGCGGGTAATCATAGAATTTCCAACGTTGGTAAGCCAAATCAAAACGCTGATGCAATAAACAGAGGTTATTTATCATCGGAATTAAAGAATACGTTAAAATTTAATGGAAAAACGTATAATGCTGAAAATCGGCGTATATCCAACGTAGCAGACCCTGTAGATGAAAAAGACAGCATAAATAGACGCTATTTACATTCTATAATACCTGAAAAGACAAAAGATGGGTTTTCTTTTTATAAATTTGTTATTAACGATATAGGTTATCCAAAAAATGAAAATGATGCTGTAAATTTAAAATACATCAAAGATCATTGTATTACACGTGATGTAGGAGTTATTGACTGTCTTGGTAATTGTTTAGCGAATGTAAAAGATGGTTTTGCACCATCAGATGGTGCAACGGTGGGTCAAATGAAGGAAACTTTAAAACAAGAAACCTCCGGTTTTGTGAAACAAAACCAAGTAGTAACACGTCAAGGAGATGTATTTGTACAAGGAAATAAAAAGTTTACTTTACTTGAAGAAAACAATTATGTTTGGGATGGTAAAGGAAAGTTATTGACAAATTTAGGTATTGGTGAAAAGCCTGGTGATGCTGTTACTTATGAACAAATAATACAATTAGAGCCAACTGGAAAAAATGGTGGAATTGTGATAACAAACGATTAACAAATGTTGCAGACCCTGATTATGCCGATAACGCTGTAACTGTTAATTTTCTTGTTAAAGTAATAGGTAATTTATTATTTGATATGCATAATTATATTGTAGCAGGACAACATAAACCTATTGACGAAAAAATGAGAAATACATGGATTAAACAAGAAATTCTTTATAAATATTTTTTTAATCATAACACACAAAAGTTTAGATCATCAGATTGGGGTACTTTTGATATTTAACTAAATAACACCATATATTACATCATTTATGTGCAACCTGTCATAGAGGTAACACATGGGTTACGCTTTTCAAATATAAAAGACAATCATGGCGTTTCATTACACCAGTCCATATCGAGACACTATACGGAAAGGAGGCGGTATCACGTCCACAGCGGTTTCTCTGTTAAGTAAAGCTTTAAATCGTATTCCAGTAGGATCTATCGTAAACAGAGCAATAGACGCTTTACCATACGAATTTCACATACCGGGAGGTTATCAGTATTGCGGACCAGGAACTAAATTAAAAAAAACGACTGGAAAGAGGTGATCCAGGCATAAATAAGTTAGATCAGGCTTGTAAAGAACACGATATCGCATATTCCACGTTTACCGATTCAAAAAATAGGTCAATCGCTGATAAAAAGCTAGCGAATATAGCTTGGCAACGAGTAAAGTCTAGTGACGCTAGTATTGCGGAAAAAGCAGCAGCTTTAGCGGTAACAGCAGGTATGAAGGCTAAAACAGCGGTAGGAGGTGGAAAAAGGAGGGGTAAGAATAAAAAAGGATCAACCAAGAGAAAACATGGTGGTAATATTAGACTAAAAAGACGTTCTCCGAGGAAAAATAATAAAAAACCGACAATATGGTCAATGGTAAAAAACGGGGCTGGTCTATACCTAAGACCGTATCGTGCATATTAAATAAAAGAAATCAATTGGTTATACCACATAAAGCGTTGACTAATGTTGAATTATTTAAATATATTTCCTGTTTAAAAATACCATTTTCCGCGGAGTATTTATGAAAGACAGTTTACCAAAGAAAATATGGAAAAATGAGACTGGAATCGTAAATTTGGATAATACTGAAGGGTCCGGCACCCATTGGGTGTGTTATAAGAAACTAAATAGTAATGTATATTATTTTGATAGTTTTGGAAATTTGCCACCACCTAAAGAACTTGAACATTACTTTAAATCTGCTAAAAACATATATTACAACTATAAAAGAGAACAACCTGATAATACTTCAATATGCGGCCATTTATGTTTGGAATTCCTAGCTAAAAGTATCAGTCACTATTGAGATGTCTTCCTATACGGTATCATTAACAGGAAAATCGTCCACTTTACGAAGTATCCTTTTTCCAGCGTTACGCTTGCAAAAAGGAAGATTTTGGGAGGCAGCACTGTTGGATTTTACAACTTACAACTCTATTCCCAATGTTACGGAAGGTAAAAATAACTTATTGCATTATTATAAAGGAAAAGATGCCAGTGGTAAGTTAACAGACTTAGAAGAGTGCAGTTTACCCACAGGTTCTTATGAAATTGATCATATTAATGAATTTTTGCAAAATAAAATGGGAAAAGACAATATATCGCTAAAAGGTAATAATAATACAATGAAAGCTGAGCTTACTTCAAAATATTATATAGATTTCACTAAGCCAAACTCAATTGGTGATTTATTAGGATTTCCCAAAGATGGAGCAATTTTAGAACCAAATAAAACACATTCCGGTAAACAAACTGTAA
This sequence comes from Neoaliturus tenellus, assembly GCA_030545055.2. Lineage (NCBI taxonomy): Eukaryota > Metazoa > Arthropoda > Insecta > Hemiptera > Cicadellidae > Neoaliturus > Neoaliturus tenellus. Next base: position 48,154,521 of record CM061534.1, on the reverse strand, counting down.
CAATATTAAAAGTCAATAGTATAGACATAACTTGTAACATTATACAAGGAGCTTACAGAGATGGAGCAAATACTCATATAATACATACTTTTTACCCCAGTGTACCACCTGGATTTAAAATTGTTGAAAAGCCGCAAAACCTGGTATATCTACCTTTGAACACCACTTTCATTTCAGACATCGTGTTGAACGTATTGGATCAAGACGGTAACTTGATAGATTTCCGAGAAGAGCCTATTACGGTTAGATTACATTTAAAATCAACACTTTAATACAAAATCATGGGTTTAACATTTAAAAGCGAACAACCTACGGGAATCCGCATTAGTAGCTCTTCAGCTGTGGAGGAGTTAACACGCGAGAACATTCGTTTCTTAGAGAGAATTGGATTAAAAGTAACCGATAATGGATATACTGGATATAGCTCAGGGTCCAACATTCGACGAAACCCTATGGGAAAAAGAATATCACACCCACAACCCTTACACTTCATCAAAATTAAACAATAACGATGAAATTCGTATTCCCATACAAAATCAAGACATTTACACGCTACCATGTGAAAGTTACTTGTATATTGAAGGAAAAGTTACTAAAAAGGACGGTACTACTACTGGTACAACAGTTCCATTTATAAATAATCCCATGGCTTTCCTGTTTGATGAAATTAGATATGAAATATCAGGTGTAACAGTTGATTCTACTAAAAAAGTAGGTATTGCAACAACTTTAAAGGGATTAACATCTATATCACCTAATGAAACCAATTTAATACAACCTGCAGGATGGGTTTTACCTGCAAAAGACACAATCACTCCAGATACAAATGGAAATTTTGATTTTCATATTCCGTTACGTTTGTTGCTTGGTTTTGCTGAAGATTATAGGAAAATAATATTAAACGTTAAACAAGAATTAGTTTTGTTGAGATCTTCAAACGATAAAGATATTATTAAAGCTCCAGACGGTACAACAGATGCAACTTTAGAATGGAAATTAACATTAGACAAAATTGTATGGAGAGTTCCACATGTAAAATTAGCTGACGAGCATAGAATGCTACTATTAAGAAAGTTAAAGGCTGATCGTGATATTGTAATTCCTTTTAGAAGTTGGGAATTTCATGAACATCCCAGCTTGCCAACTACGGATCGACACACTTGGACAGTTAAAACATCTAATTATGTGGAACGAGCCAGGTATATTATATTTGGTTTACAAACAGGCAGAAGAGACACCATCACCAAACATGCAGGCCAATTTGATCATTGCAACTTGAAAAATATTAAAGTTTATTTAAATTCACAATTTTTTCCATACGATAATTTAAATGTGTCATTCGCTAATAAAAAGTACAGCATATTGTACGATATGTATGCAAGATTCCAAAGTTCATATTATGGTAAAACGAATGCACCTTTACTATCACCAGAAAAATACTTAGATGGTTACCCTATAGTTGTAATCGATTGTTCTAAACAAAATGAATCGGTAAAATCATCAAGTGTAGATATAAAAATAGAAATGGAATTCAACGCGCCTATATCGGCTAATACAACTGCATACTGTTTAATTCTACATGATAAAATCGTAACATACACACCTTTAACTGGAATTGTTAAAAATGTATTGTAAAAGACCGGTTTTCCTACATTCCAATGCATTCCGCGAGTATAAAAGCAGAGCGTTCAGCTCGCTCCTTATCAGTTTGTTGCCTGTTGTTGTATGGGTAGCATCTTATTCAATATGGCTTCTCCTAGTGGTACACAAGAAAATGTAGTAGATATTGAGAAGGAGATATCCGACTTTTTAGATCTTCAAGGTCAACCGGAGGGAGATGAACACAACGCTTGCGGACAACTCCACGCCAGTAATAATGTTGAGGAAAAAGGTAAAAGAAGAAAGAATGCACACAAGAGGAAAAGGGATATTGAAGATAATATTTCTCCTAACATATTAAGTGAGGTATTCTTGCGAATATTTTACCCAATCTCTTCCAGTTTGGACAAAAGTGTTTTAATCGGTGTTATGAAATCTACAGATTATTCCCCTACTGTAATTTTAACTCATGGACCCAAAATGATTTTGTTTACGGACACTGCTTGGGAATCGTTTATGAAACACTTGCATCTGCTAGAATGCTATTTAAGTAGTAACATGTTTGGAAGAAAGACAAGAGTAGGCCTTTTGGATTCAAATGTGGAAATCGATATTGTTAAACATCGTGGTGATCATCAGTTGCGGTTTAGAGACACAACAAGACATGATAACAAGATTCAACTTAATCGAGAAGAGTTTTTTATTCTAACTTGTGCAACTGAACCAATAACGAGATACTTGAGACAACTGGTGTTTTCAAGTTCAATTATTAAAGATTATCTGGAAGACACTTTGGACAAACAACCGGACGCACCTATATTGTACGGACCTGTAGATACTTCTATATTCAATAGGGTTCCTCATGAAGTACAAATGTGGAGACAATTGGAAAAGTACGCTCAACTACATAAGAAATCAGTAAAACATGAAAAAGAGGAAGAAGAAGGAGGAGAAGAATCAAGTGTTAGTGATGAAAATGAAAACAAGGAAAATGTAAAGATGGAAACCTAAATGACAATTAACTACACAGCAATGGTTAATTTTTAAAACAATATCAAACACTTTGTGGGGTTAGGCCTACCGGGGACGGTGCCCACGTTAAATATACACCAACGCGCCAACAACTGTACGGCCGGGTATAAAAGTCGTACCTACCGTGGTGTGGAAATCAGTTGACCTTTGGACTTCGTCATGAGCAGACGAGTGATCTTCGCAATGGACAAGGAAGAAGAACAAGTAAAGTCCAAACCTGGTATAATTGAGTTCCAAGCGTTTCGGGGTAATGATGATAGATTTATCATAAAAGAACTTGTGTTTTTCGACATCAATACAAGTGTTCCTTATTCGTTTTTATTTAAACCACCATGTTCTTATTCATCTTTAACCAGTAAAGCCGCTACTACCAACAGATGGATTTCAAAACACTTCCATCATATCGATTGGTATGATGGTTTTACAAGTTACACGGACTTGTATCACATTATGCATCACTTTTCAGACAAGTTTACCAATATTTACACAAAGGGGCTGGAAAAGAAAAGATGGATCGAAGGATTTACTCATGTTCCGGTTAATGATGTGGATTTGGATAAAAACTACAAGTATACGATGGAAAATGTTTGTATTTGTACTAAAAGTCCAGAACATGAAAAAGATAGACATTGCGCTTTAAAAAACGCCTATAAACTCGCATCTTACCTTCAAAGTGGGGAAATGGGGAGTGGTGGGGGTAACGGGGGTTATATAAGTGAGGAGCAGACCGGGACCTGGCATGAGTATTACTCGAGATTCCGAGACGACAACATCTCCCAGCAAGAAGACGAAGAAGACGATCTATAACTTGACCATGGCATCTCACCAGTTCCTGCAAACTTTGGTTGAGCAGTTCAATGCTCACTCCAAATCTACCATACTACCCGTCAAGAAGTGTTCCGAACTTAAAGACGAGAAGCACTACATTATCCACGCCATGAAGAAGATGGAGACTACAGTTGGAGAGGCCATCTGCTGCAGTCTTAGCGAGGCACCATTCACTCCGGGGGATGAGCCCAAGTTCCAAGTCTACCTGCCGAAACGGTTCGTCCATCTCCTCCAGAACGAGGATCTGCGCTCCATCCAACCCGGCTGTCTCTACCTGGTTTCCCACGGTTGCACGGGTAGCAATTCCACCGAGTTGACCATCCACATCGCCGACAAGCAGCAGTGTTAGATTTAAGTTTTACTGTTGTAAATATGTTATTGTAACGTTTTATAAATAAATAAACCATAAAAAACAAAAGACAAAAAATGCAACATATCAATATGTGAAGTTTGTCACATATTGATATGTTGCATTTTTTTTAAACTTCGCGGGTGACCTTGACCTTTGACCTTTGCATTTCACAGTTACCCCCACCACGCTACAAGTCAAACCTGTTTGAATGCAAACACCCCCACCACTTTTTCATATACCTCCAAGCGCTGTGCCTTGGCTTCATTTCTACTCCAGCAGCCAACCTAGCAACATCAGGATGTCTCTCAACGTAAGCTGTGCCAGCTATGAGGAGGTGACTATCAAAACACAACAGGAGCTGAACGATTTGTACAAGGAGTTGCAGCTAATGGTGGCAAGAGGCTACCGTATAAATGTGCAAGTCTACGCTTGCAATATACGGAACACCCGGCAGCCAAAGGAAGAGCCTGGACACTCATCGACAGCTTCCTCACCGACGTCCATGAAGACCGAGCCGGACAACTTGGATTACTTCAGCTGACTAGCAGTTGTATTTCTTGTTCTAACCATTGTAGAATATGTTTATTTTTTCATTATATTAAAGAAGTAAAAGAGCAAAAACACCTATCTTGTTACTGACATATTAGCTCAGTAACAAGATAGGTTTTTTTAAAACACAATTTGAATGACCTTGAAACTTCCCCTCCACTGCTTTGCTACCCCCACCACTTCACTATTGGTGTACATGGCACATCACGATTAGAAACCTCATTCCATCTTCAACAGCCAAACCGACAACATCAACAATGGCAAACCTACCAACAGATGAAAGATGTCCTCACGCATGCTGCGACTTCATCCACGAGTTAGAGAAAAGGATGCAAGAGAGGGAGATAAGAAGAAAGCAGATCCACTCAGAAAATATCATGATAGTCAACGGCTATCTTTTATTGTTCGGCCTTATTATGGTTATACTTTTCATACTATATGGTATAGTCACATGTGTCGGCAAGGTTGCAGAAGAAAACGCCCGCCACCATCAGTTGGAAAGTTTCAATGTTACTTTGTAGGTTTTCCTTTTTTTTAAAACTCCGTTTGGATGACCTTGAAACTTCCCCCACCACTTCACCATGTTCCTGCATGAGTATCACATCACCCGTCATTCCTTGTTCGACAAGCAACCATGGCGGACAACACCATCAGCCAAGCTGACTCCACTACTGATGTTGGAACGACCTTGAACTTTCCCCTCCACTCCTTTCTTTTTTAAAACCCAATTTTAAATGATCTTGAAATTTCCCCCTCTACCTTTCGATAATGTTACAACTGACTGCAGCTCACCTCATTCCTTGCTTAGCTGCCATGGCGGAAAGAACTCTTTCTCAAGTTGACTCCACTACGGACGAAGCATTTCCCTTGCGGTGGACTGTTCATTTACAGGATGCGACAGAAGTGGAAGTCTTGTATCAAAAATTACTCAATGTATTAAACGGGAACCCTGGACCTCTTGAATGTAGAATGGATTTGAATTTTGATGCAACCAGGGTCGGCACAGAACCTTCAACTTCAAGCCAGCCTCAGCAACGAGATTTTACACATTTATACACTCCAATATCACCGGAAGGTGTAACTGTCTGCGAGGCTGACTCAACTACACGTTATGTTCAGCCGAAGCCTTGGGTGTTGATTATTAACAATGTGTACAAAGTGGAATTGGTATGTAATAGATTAAAGGAGTTGATGGTACAAGATCCAGGCCTGCGCTTTCAAATAGATATACATTTCATCTGGAGAGCACCTGCGCGGGGCTCTTCGTCTGACAGCTCTCCAAGTACGACGGACGAGGAGGACAACTAGTCATCTTTTTTAAAACTCCGTTTGAATGACCTTGACCTTTCCCCCTCCACTGAGTTTATTTAAGGTGCACTCTCACTGACTACAGCATCATTTCATCGCGCACCTTCACCGCAGCAACATGGACAGTCAACTCAACTACTGTTGCGAACAGAAATGTTTTTCATGGCCAAATGACATTGATGTGGTGGATGGTCTGGCTTGTAGAACATGTGAAGCTTTTGGTCAGTGCATGTGTAAGTGCAAGTCTTGGAAGAAGCCGAAACCGAAGTTGAAGACATTCCATGTGTACCAAATGAGAGGGCATAAGTACACTTGCTGCCCTGAACGTTGCATTGAATTCAAACTAAAACAGCTAACTGGCTGCAAATTGTGCAACAATCATTTTGCAGGTTTTTGCAAACATTATTTAGGAGCGTGTCAATACAGATCAACTTGGCATACCGAAGCACTCACTATCAATGAAATCGCTATAGACTCACAAGAGTAGTCTTTCTACTCTTTGACTTTTTTTAAACTCCGTTTAAATGACCTTAAAATTTCCCCCACCACTTCCCCATATATCTAGAGTACGCAGGGCCCGGAGGTCAGTCGCTCGGCGGCTGTCGTAGGATGCACATCCGTGTTGTGCAGTCTGCTGTGCAGTTTTGATTTTAACCAGTTCAATGTCACCACACTTGAACTCTGGCGAAAACGTCAAGCTGTTAAACACAATCCTAAGCCCCAGGTTCACAGTCAACCTCAAGGTCATCACACTTTAACATGTAAATTTAAGGTAGCACCAAAACGGTGCTACCTGGCTTGACATTTTCAAGTTTCCCGAGGTCATCGCAGTTCCCCCACCACTTCCCATATACCTAGAGTGCGCGGGGCCGGACAGTCAGTCGCTCGGTGTCTGTCGTAGGGTGCACATCGCGGTTGTAGTACTGGTCTAAAGGGGGCTGCTGGCTCACTTCAAGGTCACCCGAGCGGTGTCACATGACGGTTTAGGCAGAGTCACGTTGCAAACTTGCAGTTTCCTCAGCACTTTTGCTGTTTCTCGTCTAATTTCGCTCCAAGTCGTCAAGGTCATGGGAACCGGACTGAAACTCGGAGCGTAGTGCGAGAAACAGCAAAAGTGCCAAAAAATTTTAGGTTTCAGCGTGACCTT